>CM023958.1:6375158-6385315 GCA_013407115.1 Glycine latifolia
AAAGCTTCGCATGGCATCAGGGGCTTGCTCATAGAAGAACTCCAACTGACCAATGAAATAGAAGACTTCTGCACAGTCTATGATGAAATATTGAGGAACCTGCCAAAATATTGTCATTGGTATCTCCTCTCGTTGATAGTAGTCGTGCCTCCTCACCATTCTAAGCCTTATGAGCTCCAATATTGCTGCAGCTACCATGGAAAATATGGATATGAAGAGGCCAATTCCCATTCTCTGGAGCTGAGTTAGGCCATTTTTGTTCCCAGTGAACTTTGTAGCAATTGGCACAATGATCCTGTCATACACTGGGACCCAAAATATGACACTGAGGGTGTCAAAGATGGACAGTGAAGCTGGTGGGATTTTGAAAGTGGAGTTGCCAACACTAGTGTCCATGGTTTGTCCTTGCAACACAAATAAGGTGCTCATTTGACCATAGACAGTGGAAAATATGATGCCAGTTGCCCATACAGGAAGTAATCTTAAAATGGATTTCAGCTCTTCCACTTGAGTTACAGTGCAAAGTCTCCAAGGGTTTGTTGATTCCTTCACTTTATCTGACTGTGCTGGCACTACTGCTGCTTTGTCAAAAAATCTGTTACACACAAGAAGAAAAGTGAATAAAAATTAGATAAGTCAAATAATAGGTTAATGTCTAATGACAAAACTTAGATACACTTCAGGTGTTTTTTGTATTATTCTGCAATCGAAATTGAAATTTCATTTCAGTAAGCCATTTAAAAAGGTTAGCATTAAAGAAAAATGTAGATTACCAAGATGAAACTCTAATTTTGATTAAGGAACAACACCAAAAACACTCCAGAAACTGCACCTAAGTTATGTCCAATGTCAAATAGATCGAAAGAAACACTTGGGACAACCCTTATATAATTTGCAAGGATAATATTTTCAGTTTCTCACTGAACAATTGAAAACCAGTGGTCATAAGATTGTCCTATTTTGATATGATAGCATGTAAATGGCATGAATGTAGACTAAATCCCTGCCTCTTGCATTCTATACTATATAATGCAAGTGTGACATCAAAATTGCTTCTTATTGAGTAAGCAAAAACCACTACTTGGTCATCTAGAGATCTGTTGCCATTTCTTCATTTACCTTAGCTCATTTGTGTGGTCAAGCTTTCGGCTTCCTTTTATAGCAGATTCAGTTTCAGCAGTCTCATACAAAAGTGACTCGTCAGCAGGTACTTCAACATTGAACTTTCTTATGGATGCCACTACCACCTGACAGATTCTAGTGAGGGCACTGCCTCCAGGCTTCTGATTCCTATACAACCTAGTGCCTGAAAAGAAACTCACCACAGCAATTGCCATGGCTACAGCAGGAATACCAAAGCCCCATCCCCAACCCACATTATCTTGTATCCAAACCAATAGAGAAGATGCAATAAGAGCACCAATGTTGATTGAAAAATAGAACCAATTGAAGAAAGAACTCTTGCGTTCCTTCTCAGCGGAGTCAGTGTCATCAAACTGATCTGCTCCATAGGATGAGACACAAGGCTTAATGCCACCGGTGCCAAGAGCAATAAGGTAAAGAGCTAGGAAGCACACTGCACTCTCTAGAGTAGTAGCACGACAATTTTCATCTCCATGTCCGTGACACGTTGGTTTTATGCCAGGAACTGATGCAGACAATGTCAAGAGTGTCATCCCCTGTTGTTGTTCATCAATAAGATTTTTTAGATGTTGTTTGACAGGCAAGAAGATACAATTTCACAAAAAAATATGACCAGTTTGCACACATTATTGTTATGTTGATTGACTTCACAGCACAAATTCTGTAACAATTTTGTGGGCGATCTAGGAAATATGAATATGACACGAGATACATATACAATACAACATAACAAAGTTTAAATATGATTATTGTGATATTCTAATTAGTTCTGACATAAAAGTTATAAAAATGCATCAACAATTATTTGAAATGTCTATGCAGTCTGATATAGAGAAATTATTACATGATTTAGGACCACCACATGTAATAGAATTTTCCAATTTAAAAGACAGAATCAATAAAACTTAATTACATGTCATGTAGAAATTGGTCCAGACTATCATGTAATAATTTCTACTGATATAGATATGTATCTGACATGGTTACAACACTAAAGGTTTAGAAATGTCTGTGCTTTAGGTGGAAAATCTCTTTCTTCATTCTAATTAATTTATTTGGAATCAATATTAAATCTCAAAGTGATCATAGACAAATTTTCAACAAAACCCCAGTTTCAGTGCCCACTCAATGAGTACCAAATCCATATCCCTTTTTCAGGAATAAGTCAGTAATCATAGACAAATTGAAGAGACCATACTCACAATAGCATAAATTATTGAAAAAACAGCAATTGTCCAATATCTTCCAAGGTAGGAATCAGCCAAAAATGCCCCAATCAATGGTGTGATATAGCACGTTCCACTCCAATTAGAGACATTCTTGGAAGCAGTGGCACTATGCTGATGTAGCCTGTTCTTGAAATAAAGCACCAGATTTGTGCTCATCCCATAATAAGCCAATCTCTCACAACATTCATTTCCTGCAAATAGAAGCTTGAACTGATAAATATTTCACACACAACACAGTTCATACACAGCACGTCCTACCTTGGACTTAAACGAACACAACAATTACCTAAGATAAAGGGGCAGGCTTTCCAGGTTCCAGTTTCCTTTTTATTAGCTGGATTTCCACAGTAATCTACTGTTCCATCTTTCGTGTAACCATCATCCTCTGTCATTGTGATTCAAAACTAGTACACACTGGCCAATTGTTCACTTGCAATTGCAACCAACCAAGCAGCACATAAATTGACAAACTACCAACAACAGAAAACAACAAATTACTGATAAAGGTCAAAATTGAACACTTAAAGAAAACAAAAAGAAACACCTTTTTTTTTTTAGCAATCTCAGTTATAACTAAGTCACAACACTTTGCTGGCTAACGAACAAAATTCAAGAAACCAGTTTTTGATTCTGATAATGAGTTATATTCAGTTCCTTTAAAAAGAAAGCAGTCTATACAAGAATAACAGAAAGGTTCAAGATTCAAATTCATGAATCCATATATCAGTAGAAGTTAAAAGAAAGAAAAAAAAAACTTTAAATCTGATTGCAACCACCGATAAAGTCTCAGAAAAAGATAAACCCCAGATCAGAATACAAAAGCAAAAAATGGAATAAAAAAAGTGCATCTCTAACCTTAAGCATAGAAAAAAAAAGTGCATCTCTAACCTTAACTTTGGCAACTCAAGCAAGCATCATCCATAATCCAGCAAGATGTAATAAATATTGATAATGGTGTGTATATATACACTTGATGCAGTAATGGTGGGTACCTACTTTTTACTTTTTGGTCTAGCCGGCCATGACAAAAAATAAAATCATATTTTTTAACACATTCTTTTTAATGCATTTTTTATGAGTTAAAATGGTTAAAAATTATAAAATTATGAGCACAATTTATTAAATGAAACTGAGATTTGCATACTTTTTAATTTCTAATAAATTTTAATTAATAATAAAAAATTTATCAAGTGTGTTTCTATCATTTCCCTTATTGAATATACATAACAAGCTAATCAGTTGGGGACTGTTGACTTGTTTCACATTGTAATAGCGTGATTAAAGAAAGATGCAAATTGTCTTTACCACGTGAGTTTGGGATTTACCCTCTTTCAGTTGTAAGATACATAGCCCACTGAGAAAATTATGCAAATATGGACCTTAAATTCTGCAATTGGTGTCAGCTGGACCTTTTGGTTATGACTTTTGATAATTGTCATCAAATTGGGTTTGAAGTTTTGAATTTTGGAATATGAATAATTTTTTTTTAATTACATATTTATATATAATATATATATAATTTTAAATTTTTAAATATATCGAGTTAAATTAAATTAATTACTTATTTATTAGTTGAATTACTGATGTATTATCTCGACTCTGAATCAATGAAAGAATAGGATTTGAGAAGAATGATTTTGATTGCTCATTCAATATTAACTATCTATTTACACCTAATAATTATCTTAGATCTCGTATGAAAAATTGAAATAAATGGGAATATGATTGTATGAAAAATAAATGGAAATGAGTTTTTAGTTTGACTACGGAAGTGTGATGACGTGGGTCAGTGTACTATAGTGGGAACACAGCGGTGCCAAAAGCCGAAGCAGAATTCTATTATTGTTTTTAAAATGTTTGCTTTTCAAAGTAAAAAATCAGCTCGCGCTCCGGCTGAGTTTAACTGTGTGGAATAAAAAAAATAAAGAAATTGAAAATAAATATTTAAATTAAAGAGTGCTGGAGATGTAGGACCTATATTATTTTTTTAAATCTTTTCCTTAAATAATAATCTCTTCTTGACGACCAAACCAAAGGTTAGTGTTTTGAAAAAGAAAAGAGAGTGTGGAAAAAATATACTAGCTTCTTTTGGATAAGCTTTCACATAATTGTCACTGACGACATGTTTGAATAAATTTATAGGAAAATAATAAGAAAAAAAATGTTTTTTAATAATTTAACTTATACATAAGTTTTTGAGAAGTTAATATGAGAAAAAATTATAAATTAATTATAATTTTTGGGGGAACGCATTTTTTTTCTTATAAGTATTTTTTTTAAAAGTTATTCAAACATTTACAATTAATGAAAATATAATCCATCTTGTTTGAAAGCATTTATATGTAAAACAATATTTTCTTTAAAGAAATTTATTAGAATGTTATTAATACGTAAAGATTAGATTATACCCTAATGTAATTTTATTGTCATGTAAGAGTATTGATTTTTGTAATGATTATTTTGAAAATCATGTTTAGTATAGTTTATAGTTGGTTGATAATGTAATTATTTTTATACTAATAATATATTAAAATTACATTCTTCTTCAAGAGATTTAGCAATTGATTGAGTAAGTATGTGTGAATTGTTATAAACATATGATACTTTCTTCGATTTCTACAAAAAATGATATAAAAGATAAGTTGCTTTAATTTTAATTATAAGAGTTTAATTTTTATATGTACAAAAAAAATTATGTTATCAATTAATTTAAATATATTTTTTAAAGTAATAATTATAAAAGTCAATAATTTTATTGTATATATAATTAGATAATAATGTAAAAACATATATTTTTAGTACATACAATTAAATTCTTAATATAAACTTTCTAATTCCATGCGAAGATAAGGGACTACGGGACAAAGAAGGAATTCAAGCATCATGATTTACTATCATGAATAAATAAATAAACAGATATTAATGTGAAATATAAATAGATAGTAATATAAAACAAAATAAAATATATTTGATTTTAAAATCATTTAGTAATATTAAAACTATAAAAGTTAAAATAATTTAATAAGAGAGCATAGGCTGTTGGGGTCAAGTGCTGCTATATTCGGCCAATAAAATAAAAGCCTTAATTACGTTTATTTTATATGTAAATTCGTATTTTTCTTTATTTTGTTTTCTATAAAAAATTATTCATTTTCAGTTATATAAGTTTGTGTTTTTTTAATTTTGGTCTCCCTAAAATATTTATTTATTTTTAATATCTATAAATTTAATTTTTTCTAATTTTAGTTCTTGTAAATGAAAACTTATGGGATTGTAAATATAAAAAAAATGAAATTATAAGGGAACCAAAATTAAAAAGTATCAATTTATAAGAACTAAAATTAAAAAATTTACAAGATAAAAATAAAATTAAAAAAACACTAACTTATAGAAATAAAAAACATATTTAATCTAAAATAAAATATAATTTTGACCTTCGTTTGTCATGTGTGCATATGGGTGACGTTTGGGTTTCACTATTGAAAGAAAGAACATGTAAAATACCCAATACTAATTATTGTGATGTCAAGTTGACAACTAACAATAATGTGAACATCCTAGCTAGTGTAAACTAATTATTGATAATATGTCATTTGAAAACAACGCAATGCATATTTAAGATAATCGACTAACATGTCAGCATTGAATAACGAGATCGAGATATATACATACTGATAAGTGACGCGCATATGCCATATCGTTTCTTTATCGATCAATTATCCACATCTGAACTGCATGATTATAGTATATATACTTTTTGCTTTCAAACTTTCTACATAATTAATTTAATACCCTGACCTTTTTTTTTTATAATCAAATACGGGGTAGTTTCCTTTTAAAAATATTAAATTAGTATAATTTTAAAGAAAATTAACATAAGAGTCGTAATAGTAAATTTTTATATTAATAATTTATAATCGTCAATAATGATAAATTCTGACCGTTATAAACATTTCTGGTAATTAATTATAAACTTTCACAAATTATTTGTACAAAAAAAAGGAAGTCATACTTCTAAAATATAACTTTTTTTATACACAAATTAATACAGTATATGTGAGCACATGAGTAAATTATAAAATCAAATGTATAATATAATTATATATATAATATAATTGTGATAAAATAGATGTGCAACAAAAAAAAAGAAAAAAAAATGAAGTTCAATAATTTTTTATAACATACCTGTCTTGAAATCAGACTGTAAGTAATTAATCAACTTAAGACTTCATCTTTTGTCACACTTTTTTCAAATACTTTAATAATTAGGTTCAACCAATAGAGGTGAGAACCAACAATATTGAGAAAGAATGACAGTAACTAACAATGAGTGTTTAGTTAGTTCATAGAACTTTTAACCTCTGAAACAAAAAAAACTTCAATAATATATACATATAACAAAAAATGAAGGATCCAAAGAAGGAGATTATAGAAATCATAATATAAATGAAGAAAAACAAACCATTACACTTACCCATTACTACTTATTACTATTAAAATTAAAAACATCAAGAAACTACATTAGAATCACAAAAGTGAAAATGAAAAGGGAAAAAAATGGATGAGAATCCACACATATCCATGGCTTCTTGTTGTTGAACAAAATCCTTTTGATTTTTCAAATGAAAAACATCAAGAAATCCATTAAACAAAAATGAGGAAAATTAAAAACAAATATGAAATACAGGTAACAATAAAAAAGGGGTGAGAGAGATGAAAGATGCATCGAATGTCTACAAATTATTATATTATTAGTGGTTTAGAGTTTCTCCAGAAGAAAAGATGAAAATAATATTGAAATTTTATATTATTGTAATTGATTATATGATACCCTAGATACACAGGTAATACCACTGCCTACACAATAAAGAGAGAGTGTGTGAGAGAGATGAAAGAAAGGATAAAATAGGTATTAAAGATTTAAAAGGAAAGATTGTAATTTAAGATTTAAAAGAAAAGCTCAAAATATACTTATAAAAAAGAAGGGTGCATTTAGCAAGTTCTAATTGTTAAATATATAATACAATTATATATATTTAGTTGTATCTTTATAGAATTTACAAAATAAAAACCAAAACTAATAAAACGTTATATTGTTCTTTAAAAAAAAGAGAATAGATATTTAAAAGATATTTAATATTAACTAAAAGTATTTTAATTTATGGTATTTTTAATAAAATAATTTAAATTATTAGTTTTGGTTGTTATATAACAAATAATCAAACTATTATTTTATAATATATATTAATTGAATGTTATTATTTTGGTAAACATAAATTATTTAATATTAAAAATGTTAACTAAAAGTATTTTAATTTATGATATTATTAATAAAATAATTTAAATTAATTAACTTCGATTATCATATAATAAAGAATCAAACTATTATTTTATAATATATATTAACTAAATGCTATTATTTTGAAAAATATAAATTTTAATATTGAAAATGTTAAAGAATAAAATAAAATGTAGAATAGAAAAAAATATCAAAAGGAAAAAAATATAGAATAGGAAAAAAAATACCAAAAAGGAATAATATAACATATATTATTATCAATATTTTTTTTACCATTTTTTGATGATGCACAGACCTAAAGCCATATATCATAATGAAGATATTTAAACACACATAACTCTTAAAAAGATAGTTAAGAAAACATATCTACAATGGAAAGATATTAAAAAAACTACAAGATGCAGCATAGTTTATTAATGACAAAATAGATGTGCAACTATAATAAGAGAAAGAAAAAAGTGAAGTTCAATAATAATTTTTTTTTCTTGTGATAATATACCTCTGTTGAAATCATACCTTAAACAATTGATCAGCTTAAGGCTCCATCTCCTATCACGTCCGTGTAAACCTGCTAATAATTAGACTCAATCAATTGAGGTGAGAACAATAACATTGAGAAATATGAAAGACCCCAAGGAGGAAATTATGAAAATCATAACATAAAATGAAAGGAAATCATTGCACTTAGCAAGTTTATAGACAACTGTCTAGTACAATACCCTATGTACATAGGTAATACCGTTGGAGTCTCTCTAGAAGGAAAGATAAAAATAATATTAAAATTTTGTATTTTTGTAATTCGCTAGTACGATACTTTGCATATATAGGTAATACTGCTGTCTACACATTAAAGAGATAAGGTGTGAGAGGAATGAAAGAAATGATATAATGAGTATTTAAGATTTAAAAAGAAAGATTGAAAATTTAAGATTTAAAAGGAAAAATTGGAGTGCACTTATCAAAAAGGAGGTGCAGTTAGAAAGTTTTTATTTGAAACTATCAGAGTAAACTTATTAAAAAAGAGTGCAATTGGCAAGATTTATGTTTTAATGAGAGAATGAGCATGGCAAAAGACATCCTTCTTTTATTATATATATATTGATAGATAGATAGATATTAAACCAGTTTAGTAAACAAATCCACCAAACACGCACCTTATTATTTCAGTTGTTTAGTACGTGCACTTAAATGTGTCTTACAAACTACGTGTACCAAAAGTGAAAATCCAACCTTAAACTTGAATTTTGTGCTGAAACAGAGCATGTTTTAATATAACTAGATTTTTTTACCTGTGAAACCGTGCATTGCAGGGAGTTAACAAATTTTTTTTAAAAAATATTTCATTTTTTTATACCTAATGTGAGTTAATTTAGTGTGAATATATGTAAAGATGTTTCAAATATTAATTGTGGTCAGTTCTATAATATGATATCAAAAGTTTTCTTCTGTAGCAAAATTTAACAACTATCGAAAATAAATTTTGTTTTCCTATCAAATGCTAATGGACTTATTATAGCACAAACATTATAAAGAATCAAACTGTAAACCTATGACACATATACTATTTATCCATTGTGATGTAATTCACCAACAATAAAATTGTATATGAATCAAATTATTTAGTCTTTTATTTTATGCATGATAATGAGGAAAAAAATTGAAGCTAAACAAAAGTAATAAAAGAATGCTACTCATATTCTTTCTACAAAATTTAAGTACTAAAATATTTAAATAATGTTTCGTTCAATTCAATTCTCCAAATCAATTTGAATTTTTTAATAGGGGAAATAGTGTGCACTTGATGACATTAAGAAATAATTAATTAAATGCATCCCACAAATCAAGCATAATAGTTAGATTTAAACAAAATTTTGATATAATTCAAAAAATATTACATATGGTGAAACAGAATAACGTTTTTTGGTTTAATAGTAAAATACATAAGACATATAATTAATTGACACAAGTATTATTTAATTGATTCAAATGATTAATTAAGATTACTTGGTACAAATATTCTTTAACTTATTCAATTTAAGTGGTAAAAAATATTTTCATAAAAAAATTGGTTCAATTTAATTGACAATAATAGGAGAACTTCTGAAATTTTTGTCAAGAATACTTTAATTGTAAAAAAATCATCAAACATGATTTGATTGGAACCATAACGATATTGCCACAATCTTATATATTTCAAACTTAATTTGAAACAAAATCAAATAACTTACTATTACTATATCAAGTTCAATTATAAAATAAAAATAATTTTTTATCCCTTTTTAAATTAATTTTTTATATAAAAATAAATTATAAAATATAAAATAATCATCTGTCGCATTTTTTATTTTTTTTATAGAAAATAAAACCAAGGCCTACTATTTTTAGTTATAAAATAATTTTTGATTCCGTAAGTTTTTTTGGACGTTTACAATTAAACGTTGAGATCTTATATATATATATATATATATATATATATATATATATAT
>CM023958.1:6385325-6396000 GCA_013407115.1 Glycine latifolia
AGAGAGAGAGAGAGAGAGAGAGAGAGAGAGAGAGAGAGAGAGAGAGAGAGAATTATTATCTAGTTAAATATAAACCGAAAAAGTGAAATACAAAAATATAACATTTTAACTATCAGGTTTATTTATTTAATTATGAATCCTTCTGATTAATATTCATCTTATATAAAGAGTAAAAAATATAAATACAATTAACAATTTGCAAATCATAGTTAATAGATAATTGTTTTAGTTAACGTGATTTTAATTTTGATGCATATAATCAGGATGTGATTTAATATTAATTTGTAATTAGGAAATAGTAGTTTTAGTTAACTTAAATTAATTAAATAGGAAAAAACAAGGTGTATCATTTTCAAATTTAATTAAAATAGTTTCCAATTTTCATTATTTTATTTTTATTTTTACAATTAAGTGTTAAAATTTTCATGAAAATGTTTTTTAATATAAAATTATTATCTACTTAATTATAAACTGGAAATGTAACATAAAAAATACAAATTTTTATATCATGTTTATTTATTATTTATTTAAATATCACAATTTAAATAAAAAATATAATACCTTTAAATAAAAATATAATGTTTTAAATATAAATTATAATTATAATAGTTGTTCTAATATAAGAAACACTTTTACAATTACACTTTTATCCTTAAAAAGAGTAAAAAGGTGAAAATGACTATTTTAACACCAAAAACATAAGCAGGGAAACATTTTATTTTTAGGATGAAAAATTATATAAAATTATTCTTTTATATTAAAAAGAATGGAAAATTTAAATTACAAATTTACTCTCACTTCTACTTTTATCTATACTAATAATAAAGAAAATATCTCTGATTAGTGTATATATTTCACAAGAGATACAATTAGAAATGTGATGGAAATTTGACAATAATCATACAATTTTGACACCCAAGCCAAAGTGTGAGTTCGATTAGCTGGTATTTTTATAAAACTTGCGAAATTTTTTAGAAAAAATAGTTTTGCATGAAGATGAAACCAAGTGAAAGTCTGAGATTCCAAGAGTGTTTCTGTGGAAACTGTCTATCACATTTTTCAGTCCAGTTCGAATATTATTCTATGGTTGTGCAATTCATCAAAAGGGTGCAAGTCATCAAAAGGGTAAATGCTAAAAAGAAATTCTTAACCATAGTATTGTGAAGCTACCGCCAAAAATTAAATTTAATAGTGTGAACACTACATATTATAGTATAATAGTGTATGACAAATTCGAAATTAAGTGTGAACAAAATATGAATAACGAATAGGATGATGCCAAAAACGACGCATCAATCTGTAAGAGATTCAAATTTCAAAGAAAGTCGTACTGAGTGCTGTATCCTTTTTTGCGAATCGCAACTTGTTATTAGATTCAAGTCGGCAACTAACAGTAAGGTTGGAAAGGCAAAATAAGGGGGGGAAATAGAAAGAAAAATTATTTTTTTGGTAAAGACGAGGAAATAATCATATTCACACTAAATAAGATAATTATGGGTGATAAAAAATTTGTCTTCTAATATTTAACACATGTGAATTAAGGGATGTATTGAATTAAGATTTTGAAGAATTTTAAAAGACTTTTTCTTATAAAAAAAAAGTTTTGAAGTATTTAATCAAAACTTTTAAATGATATAAATATGTCTTGTGATATTCAATTATGATTATTAGGATTTTTTAAAAAGTACAACAAAATCTAATGATATTCGATTAATATTTTTACAACTTAAAAAAAGTATTCTAGTATTAAAAAATATAAAGATTTGGATGGATTCTTTTTTAATATGAATTTTTATGTATTTCATATTACTTTTCAATAAAAATGTACATTAAATAATTTCACAAAAAATCTTGAGACTTTATTGAATTTTCTTTTCTCTCATCTCTTATTATTTATAATTCATTCTCTCTTTCTTAAAATCAATATAGACATTCATGTACTAACACTTCATAACCATCGATATCTTGATAATATTCAATAATTGTATTTTAATTTATCACTATCATGTATATGCTACTTCTCCTTTATCATGTTTCTCCGTAACAACTCTTTATTATTAAAATACAAATACAATCATTTGTTGTGTATTATAGGCACGCAGACATTTTGATCTATGAAAACTCTATCTTTTTTTTATCTATGAAACTTATTGTGCCTTATTCAACTTTTCATTATTAATACAAATATAATCATTCTCAACTATATATTCAAATGGGAATTTGCTTCAACACTAGAAAAGCTCGCAAAGGTATATACATTTTCTAGCATGCAATGTGTTGCGGGATTTGATTGATAAAGAATAACATTATTTTTAACAATGATAGACCGAACTATATGGAACTCATCTCATCTATTAAAACTTGTTCATAGATGTGATTATTGTACAAAGTCAAAACTCAACCAAATACGTGTGTGTCTTTTCTCATGACTTGTGGACGTTGATTTTTGTTTTGATAACCAATATATTTTCTTTTGCCTTAAAAAAATAATCATTTACTGTGAAAAATATTTGCAATAACAAAAATCTAATTTACTAGCTTTAATTGCCAATTAAATAAGTTTTATTGTGTTCAAAAGTTGAATCAAATAGGATAAGAAAAAAAATGATCACGTGACTAACTTTTTTAAAATCCTAATCCTAACCTAATAACAAATAAATATCTTTGAATATAGGTTATATTTTGGATTTATATTAAATAATTTACATTGTGATATAAGATTATTTTTAACTTTCCGCAGAATTTTGGTTTTAATTAGCTTCCTCAATGATACAATTATTCGGGACATAACATCAAAGGATAGTAAAAAATTTCATATCAATGTTTTGGGATGCAATAATATTACACTTACAAACTTTAACATTATTGCACCTGCCACTAACCCCAACACCGATGGAATTCATATTGGAAGATCAACTCAAGTAAACATTACTAACACTAACATTGCCACCGGTGATGATTGCATTTCTTTGGGCGATGATAACAAACATATCGATGTCTTAAATGTTACATGTGGCCCTGGGTATAGTATTAGTGTTGGAAGCTTGAAAAAATATCCAAATGAAGAACGTGTTGAGGGTTTGATAGTTAGAAATTGCACACTAAACAACACAAATAATGGTGTAAGGATCAAGACTTGGCCTGGTACTCCACGAACCACTACAGTGATTGATATGCATTTTGAGGACATCAACATGCTATTTAACTAAAATCACTCTTGACCATTTCAATACAAGTTAATATACATGGATATTTTGGTAGCTAAATAATTATAAAATAAAATATTCACCTCAAAAGCTAAATATACCTTTTATTATTAAAAAAACACTGATTATTTTTTCTTTTTTTCTTCATTTGTGTTTCTGTGATTGTAGTCTCCATCAAAAATTAAAATAAGTAAGGTTATATTCAAAAACATCGTTGAAACTTCTGCAACTCAAGAAGGAGTAGTTTTGATTTGTAGCATTGGTGTACCATTTGAAGATGTGATGCTTAGTTACATAGATCTAAAATTCAATGAACCATTGCAGCTGCCAAACTTGCTAATGTCAAACCCATAACCCAGAGAAAATCACTACCATTGCTAAATTTAACTTAAACTGTAATAATCAATAAGTCATACTCTTCCTAGTTATGAATTGTCTTAAATATAGGAAGAGTATGATTTTTTATTATAATCCTTTACAAATTAATGATTTATTCGTTGTAAAACTTTACAAACTATTTTTTTATGCAGTTGGTTTTACTCAAGAAATATTTCAATATGTTCAAATTTCAAAATTCTGCAACTATTTCAAAAGTTATTTCATTAAATTTCCCATTTTTGTTGATTGGTGATGTATATATATATGTCCAATGTAAACGATTTACATCATTTTTTTTTTTTTATGTTTTACACCATATGAGCAGCTTTTGAGCGAAAAACTCAATTCCTCCTTTCAGCAGTCAACGTTAACTCCTAAATAATTAATGTCTAATGACAATTCATTTGGGTATATACGCAAGCACAGGAGGAAATTAAATAAGTCTAATTCATCTATGTATTTATTTAAAATCCACAAACTAATCCGACATCCCTATCCTAATGGTAATCAAAGGGAATTGAATAAGTCTAAGTCATCTGTGTAGCATCCAATTCCAAACTCATAATATATGAAAGTTAATTAAGAAATCGGTTTAGAAGACGACTCAAGGACAGTAAAAGGCTGAGTTGGTATATGGAGTAGCATTGAAGATTATACTGATTGATGAGCACCTGATCATTGAAATGTCAACATTAGTACATTACAATTTATGCTTCAAATTTTTTTTTTTTTTGAGAGGTGCTTCAATTTTTATGTATCATAAATAAATATGCTAAAATTTTAGTCTTAAACTTAATCTAATACACTGCATGTTGCATGATAAGTAATGAAAAGGAAGCCATACTTTTGTAAAACTAAGAAAAAGCATAAAAGGACTTATTTATCTAACAATATGCAGTAGTGTATTTATAGAGTATTTTTATATATTATACCTTCTTCAATATATTTTTAAGATAATTAATTGATGTGCACGAAATTATGAATTAGACTTTCGTAATCCGTTAAACTAGCTATACAGAATTTATAGTGGTGTTAAGGTTTGTTGTGGGGGCCTGTAAAACCGTAAAAAAGACATGAATGATCAGTGAATTAGAATGGCGGCAGAGGTAAAATGTGAAAAAGAAAAAGAAAGCTATTTACACGAAAAATATTGGTCTAATGAGATGAATTGCCAATCACTCCTCAAAGGCTCAAACCTTCTTAAGCCTTGAGGAAGAAACTTCTTTGATGTAATCTGCCACTCCTACACTCAGCAGTTACTGAAAACCATTGTTCACCAATATAACTTAGTTGAGTTAACATCCCCCAATATCGACCACTATATTCATGCATGCCCTTACTTCAATGCCAAAACACCTTTTAACTATTTGTTTAATTAACTTGGATCAACCACTTCCATTAAAATCTTCACCCACTTGAACTGTCTAAGCTTAATTAAATATTGATTCAATTGTTCAATATATAATTAAAACTATTATTTATATTTGAACATCATCTTAATAATTAATCGCTTAGGTTTTTAAGAAAAATAATTATCGTCATCAAACCTTCTTTAATCACTAGTGATCTGGAATTAAATCGTATTCATTCTTATTAACCAAATGAACTTAGTCAATGTAAAAAAAAAGAGTTGAGTCAAATTATATCTTTCACTATATTGCAATCATATCATGATTAATCTATGTGTGATTTTTCTAACTTAATTAATAATTTCAAATTTAAGTATTAAGTATGTAGTTGCGAAAAAAAAAATAATAAGAGTTTTTTCATTCACAATAAAACTTAAGAGTTTTTCATTCACAATAAAACTATCTCAGTTGAAGAATACATGTGATGTTCGAAAAATACAAAAATAAAAAATAGTACTTTTAATGTATGATCCATTTTTAAATAACCCATTGCTGAAATTTCCAATGACAAATTAGAAGCTATGTCATGTACCTTTAAGGGGCTATACAGATATTCTGAATTTGTCATGCCCTTTAGTTGAAACTGTATGTCCATTTCATATATCGGTACATAAGTAGTTGTTGAGAATCGTTGTACTTTACCCTATATGGGTGGACCAAACCCAGCATCTGAGTCTGACCACTTATTGCAGTAGAAAGGAATAGAAAATAGACATCACCCCCAGAAACTCAATTAACTAGCTTAGCTTCAAATGGTGTCCTTGGTTGATGGATAACGACTCTATGTAATACACAAGAAAAAGAAAAAATAACAGAAATTTCTGGACAGTCTATGGTTTCCCCTTTTTTATTTTGAGTTATTTGTACTTTTTAATATGGACCTTACGTCTTAACTCCTTCTACCAACTTATTAAAAGGGACATTACAGCAGCGTGTGACTCTTTATAAGGTTGTCCTTCTTGCTCTGTCTTGCAGTGCTTTCAAGAGTGGCTAGCCAACAAAGGAGAAGATATTGGAATAGAGAGATCAAAAGGGGTGGCTATGGCAGCGTTTGGGATTCGAATCATGCTATTGATGGCAGCTTGCTTGCTTCCACTATCTGTGGAAGCTATGGTTCGCCACTATAAGTTCAATGTAGGTGCATTATATATGTTGTTATTTGCATTTTGCCATGTCACTCATGCAAGGCATATAAGTATATATGAAGTGTGATAGATTTATAACATTGGAAAATAAAACATGAAATTAAACTTGCGTGAGACCAAAATGAACATGTTATATATTATTTTCATTACTATCATCAGTCTAATTGTTTTTATGCTTGAAAAGCATGATTTTGAAAATTGTGATAAGTGTTTTGTATTTTGCTATGTTCGTCCACTAAATTGAATACACAGCTCAAGCGTTCGAATAAAAGAGTTTACAATAGCATTTTTTGAAAGAAAAAAAAAATTGAAGTTTTTGATGAGTGAATTCTGACTGAAGTGTCTAGCTAGGATATATATATGAAATGGGAATTAGTAGACGAAATTCTATATTTTTGGTAACCTAGCTTATAGTGCACCAAGTTGAAGATGTGAAAAAAATAAGTGCAAGCTAATCGTGAAATAACGTCTTAAAACTGTAATTTACGTCCTCATCCAAAAATATTAATTACTTATATATTTGGCTGCTATGATATTTTCTTTGGTAGGTTATTTGGCTGCTATGATATGAGCTACTCTTTACTGATGAATATATATAATTGTAAAACCCGCTGGATGTAAGAAAATTTAATTTGAGATTCCATAAGTCTAAGTAACATTTGTCCTTTTGCATTACTGTTGTCATTTTAGTAAATTTAATTTCCTGTTAAAAAAATGAAGTACGTAACAACTTTGACCCAAACTTCTGTTCTCATCTCTTCTATGAGTTTAACCCAGAAATGAAAGCAATGTCCACCTCAAATGATATATAGCAAGCTAATCATGACCCTTAGCAAATGTTGATGTTAATAATTGAATCTTTTTGCTTACAGTAAACACTTCCCTTAACCCAATCAGGGCTAGTTTCTGATACACGAATTTCTCTTGACAAAAAGTGCTGAGACACAACTTTCTTTAGTGACCAGGATTCATCAACTGAAGTGACATAACCACATGGAGGCAAATTTATTGGATATTTTTTGGGAGGCTAACCATAGTTTTAATCCAATGATTTAATTTGCTTCAGTTGACATATTTATTAAAAATTTGATGACAGGTAGGTCCATGATTTAATTTCTAGTAGTTAAGACCATTGACTATAATATTTATAGTTGACACATATTTTGGTTAAGACATAAAGAGGTACAGTTCATGTTTAGTAGTTGACTCAACCAGAAAGGTTAAGCGAAGGAAGTCAAGTCATAAAAATATTTCCTATTAGTTCAATTAAGCAAATGTCTTATGCTGCCTACTGAAAAATATATGAGCATGCATGTAGATACCTTTACCAAACAACAGCTCAAAGTGGGTGTGGAATTGTTGAGCAAGGCAAGGCACTTAAATTTGGTAGAAGTTGTAGTTGCACTTTTTTTTATTCCTTATTATTATTGGTCCACAATGTTGTTGCAGTAAACTAACTCCACATTCCTGTAATTGGATTTGTTCTTCACAGGTGGTGCTGAAGAATGCCACAAGATTGTGTTCAACAAAGCCAATTGTCACCGTAAATGGAAAGTTCCCAGGTCCCACCATCTATGCTAGGGAAGATGACACTGTACTGGTTAAGGTGGTCAATCATGTCAAGTACAATGTTAGCATCCACTGGTGAGTGTGCTAGAATTTCTTATGATTCTAATATCAATTATTTCTTCCATTTATTATTATTATTATTAGAATTTAGTTAAAATATGTTGAAGGTATAAAAGAAATTTATATTGATAATTTTATAATAACTACCTTAAAAGATATATAAATTGTCATGATTTTTTATTAACTGACAGTATAAAAAATTTTTATACTAATTATGAATGAAAATTAAACTCTTATTATTATTTTATACTAATTATGAATGAAAATTAAACTCTTATTATTATTATTCAACTCTTATCAAATATTATTAAAATTGAACAGGCATGGGGTCAGACAATTGAGAACAGGTTGGGCTGATGGACCAGCATACATAACCCAGTGTCCAATTCAACCGGGCCAGGCTTTTATCTACAACTTTACCCTTACAGGCCAAAGAGGCACACTTTGGTGGCATGCACATTTCCTCTGGCTTAGGGCCACTGTCCATGGTGCCTTGGTCATCTTGCCTAAGCTTGGAGTTCCTTACCCTTTTCCCAAACCAAATATGGAACAAGTTATGATATTGAGTAAGTTCTACTACTTTTTTTCTTATGCTGATGAATATTTTCACTTTTGTGGTTCTATGGTCACAAGTAATAAAAAAAAAAATATGATGAGTATTTTCCTTTGAACCTTGATTCATTGTGTAATAGAATAGAAACCAGGCTCCATAGTTCTCACAATATTTGAATTTGGTTTAGGTGAATGGTGGAAATCAGACACTGAGGCTGTAATAAATGAAGCTTTGAAGTCTGGTTTGGCACCAAATGTCTCCGATGCTCACACAATCAATGGCCACCCAGGACCTGTCCAAGGTTGTGCTTCACAAGGTAAAGTCCAAAAACCAAACTCTAGCTTTAATGTAACTAGACCATGCCAACGTCACTCAAAAATTGAGATTAACAATTTGTCCTCAGTAGCTATAGCTAAGCCAAAGGAAAAAAATGGAAAACAAAAAAACAACATCTTATTTTCACTTTATTTTTTGTTTTTAAATATTTGTATGTTTGAAAGAATAAAACAATTTCTCAAACAGAACCTTAATTTTCAATCCAAACATGAGATTGTCTAATACTTTTCAACTTCCTTTTGTGTGCAGAAGGATTTAAGTTGGATGTCCAACCAGGAAACACCTACTTGCTAAGAATCATCAATGCTGCACTCAATGAAGAGCTATTCTTCAAAATTGCTGGCCATGAACTCACTGTTGTTGAGGTTGATGCAGTCTACACAAAACCATTCAAAACTGATACCATTGTCATGGCACCTGGCCAGACCACAAATGTGCTTCTAACAACCAAACATGCAGCAGGCAAATACTTGGTTGCAGCCTCTCCTTTCATGGATGCTCCCATTGCAGTTGACAACAAGACTGCCACTGCCACATTACACTACTCAGGCACCCTTGGTTCCACCATCACCACCCTCACTTCCATGCCTCCCAAAAATGCCACCCCTCTTGCCACCAGTTTCACTGACTCACTCAGAAGCTTGAACTCCAAAAAGTATCCTGCTAGAGTGCCTTTGAAGATTGACCACAACTTGCTCTTCACTGTTAGCCTTGGTGTCAACCCTTGTGCTACATGTGTGAATAACAGCAGGGTGGTGGCAGATATCAACAATGTTACCTTTGTGATGCCTAAAATTTCTCTTCTCCAGGCACATTTCTTCAAAATTAAGGGAGTTTTCACTGATGATTTTCCTGGAAATCCTCCTGTGGTTTATAACTTCACAGGGACACAGCCATCAAATTTGAGGACCATGAAAGGAACAAGGGTGTATAGACTTGCTTACAATTCTACAGTTCAATTAGTCTTGCAAGATACTGGAATGATATCACCTGAGAACCACCCCATTCATCTCCATGGCTTTAATTTCTTTGTAGTTGGTAGGGGACAGAGAAATTTCAACCCCACAATAGACCCCAAGAAATTTAACCTTGTAGATCCTGTGGAGAGAAATACAGTTGGAGTCCCAGCTGGAGGGTGGACTGCTATCAGATTCAGGGCTGATAATCCAGGTAAAGTTATCAATTCTATTGTGTCTAATCTTAAATATTGATTCTAAAAAATTTGTAGAAAAATGAAATAATTTGGATTTCACATTTTTTTTTGGAGAAAACTTAGATACATTTCTTTAGATGTTAGAATTGGAATTTCACTTCGGTAATTGGCATAATCCTTTAACGCAAACCCTTATTGCATGGATTGGGTGATGCTCTAAATTTAATTGGAGAACAGCACAAATAATGGCTAAGGAATTGTGTATTTGTGTGTATATTTTTGTCCTTTTTTCCCAATGTTATGAATTATGATATATGGTACTATTATGTTTTGTTAGGTGTTTGGTTTATGCATTGCCATTTGGAAATTCATACAACATGGGGACTGAAGATGGCTTTTGTTGTGGACAATGGTAAAGGACCAAATGAATCTCTATTACCATCTCCAAGTGACCTCCCCAAGTGTTGAGAAAATTGCTAAGAGTAACATTCTATGCACAATGAGAAAGGGAAAACATACAAAGAGAACTATATATGTGCAAAAGGAAGGAACAATCAAGGCTAATAACAAGATTTTTATAGAGTAAAAAAAGGAGAAGATGATTAGAGTGGAATAAGATCCAATGACAAGTTGCCTGTATTTTTTTCCTTTTTCATCATTTTTTTGTATTGTTTCATTGTTTGTACTCTCTCATCTTTCTCCTTCTTGAATGATATTTTTGGCTTTAATTATACATATAAATGTCAATAAAAATTTTAAGGATTTTTAAGCCCCCTTGCCTTGTGCTGCTTCTGAAGTTCCTTTAACGTATTGTTACTGGTAATGACAAAGTTTCAGCACTGGTTATGCAAAAAAATAAATAAATA
>CM023958.1:6396010-6409928 GCA_013407115.1 Glycine latifolia
ATATATATATATATATATATATATATATATATATATATATATATATATAACAGAATGAGAAAAGGATACAGGCAAATATCGTTAATGTGGCCCAAACCTCAAACCACAAACAATATTACTATGGCAAGTGCAATGCGAAACAATGATACGTAGCTTCTTTTCCTTTTCTTGGGCCAAAGTCCAGAGAAGATATAGGTTAACAAAAATTGGAAATAAGTATAGGTAGGTAGTATAAAATTCCTCCCTTTAGTCATCAGAAAACATGTGGTATCAATAATATGATAAAAAAAAAATTTCCTCCCTTTAGTCTCATTTAAATTAAAAAAAATCTATAAATTTATATCTACTTTATTATAAATACTTACCTTTTTCTTAGACGAAATCATGAATACTTACCTATGTTTTTGCACATTGCTAACATTATTTACATGTTGCTAACGAATTTATTTTATTACTAAAATTAACTTTCAAATTTTAACAAAACGAAGAACATTAATTAAAATGCAACAGTGAGAAATGGTCCTAAAGTAGATAAAGATGAAGCTGCAAAAACATTAGATAACATAGATGAAATGTGTATTACTGTCCCAGTAAAAAAAGTATACTTCTGTTTGAGAAGAATGTGAATAAGTATAGTAATTTTTAGTTTTCAATTTGATACATTAAATAATTCATGCAAGTATAGAGTACTATAATGGATATTAAAATATCCCTATTCGTACATCTACCTCATTAATTTTTTTTGAGTAAATGCTCGTGTATAGATAAACTTGAGTTGATAAATTTTTTCCACCATTTATTTTCTTATGAGTAGTACCATCATATTTAAATGTAATTGAGTTTATAAAAAAAAAAAATTGCCATCCCTGATATGAATAATATTTAATTTAATTATGGCATCACTTCCTTCAACCTTACTCTCTGATTAAAATAAAAAAACGAAAAAAGTTATTGTTTGACGTATTTGTGCTAGTCTAGGATCAGAGTATCAGCTCGGTGCCTGAGTAGATTCAGAAACAGCTAGCGTCATAATTGATTAAATTTTTAATTTCTATTTTGTAAGACGCGACTGAGGATAGGCATAGCAAATTCTATTAGTAATAACATTTATTTGGAATATATAAAAATTAAATTATAGTATTCACATTTCAATTACTTATCACATGGACATTTTACCATATATATAGTATGTTTTGATTTAATTAACTCTTACGTTTTTTTTGCGTTTAGTTACACGTTCATAATTAATCAATCATTTGTAAGTCATTATTTATTGTATTTCATAGTCAAGATCTTTAGATCTTAGGTAAAATTTTGATATATCTTCACAAAAATTTGGTTATTTTGATTAATTATAAGACTAATTTTTTATATAAAATTTAATCACACTTAAAGTTCATTTTTTCTTTCCAAAAATAAATTATATGAAGATCAAATTCATTTTATTCCACAAAATTAACATGTTATCAACTAAGTCATGAAACTTTAATTTCTCAATTGAATATTACATATAAAAAATACTCAAATGAATAGATGTTTGTTGTTCATTTTCATTGCCCTTAAATAATCTAATGTCAACCACGAATCATGTCTTTTTTCTCTTTCAAAAAAAATAATAACAAGCCTTTCATTATTTATTTGTGTTCCATGCTGCAAAGAGGGGGGAAATGAGTATCAAAGTTTGTTGGAATTGATAAGATCAAATCACTATTTAAATCTAAATATATATTAGTTCATCTAAACATTAGTTACCACCTATAATTTGTAATAGGTAGTAAATTTTCATTACTTTATGTTAAATTTAAAAGTGATAATATTGATGGGATTTGCAAGATCAAAACATTTTGCACATTTATATTTTTATCTAGACAATAAAACATATCTATGTATTTATGAAGTGTTCATAAAAAAGAGAGACCTTTATCAAATTATTTCTTAGTTGTTGGTCTTAAGAGCTACTTCCATTTTATTCTATCACCTTCCTAAATACAAGACTTCAATTTAAGACTTAATAAAGATTAGATATGGTGTGTTTGAAGGACCATTTACAAAATTTTAAATAAATTGATTTGGTTAAAATTGATATTTAAAAATGATTTATTTTTGGATGTTTTTATTTTGAAATTTATTTTTGGCTTGTAATTAAAAAAAAACTAAATATTAAATGTCATAAAGTTACCATTATATTACTTGGATTCGACAAACCTCTTTATTCGATGATCGACAAAGTAGTCTATTCACTATTAGAGAACCATACCAAATATAAATAAGGTAAGAGAAAAATTTATCTTTTACTAGAAAAATAAAAATATTTCCTAAAATCACAAGTTATCTATTATCATAGAAAATATATGATAAAATCATGTATTTTCCTATTTATATTATCTTACAAGATAAATCAACTCTTAATTCAACCCATATTATGATATTTGCTCTTACTTCTACACCTCTATCTTGAGTATCATAGTGTCTCCACATGTACATGATAGTTACATAGAAGTTTTCCCAACACTTACAGCGGAAAATTATAATATATTTTGCATTTAAAAATATACAACAATAATAAATAGATAAAAAAATAGGTTTGTGTCCTCGAATTGCGTTTTTGAAACAACAATTTTTTTCTTCAATAGTGTGAAGACTCTGCATGTATCAACATCGAGACCAATATTTATTATCAACTATTTGATAAGTGAAACTTTAAAGAATAAATCATATTTCTACTTTTTAGGTATAAAACTAGGCTTAAACTTTTCTAGCTTGTGTCAGGTGCACTTCGTTTCATGTAGATGTTTCTATTTATAATATTAAAGAGATATGGATTTTGGTCTTTCTTTAAAGAGCCAAAAATGGAAAAATTTTATTTAAAATAATTTTATATTTATTTATCTTTATAAAAATAAAAAATATCACATATATTTTATTTTAAGAAACTTCCATATATAAGACAAAGATAATTCAAAATTAATCATATGACTAATTACGATAACTAATCACATGATCTGATGTAATAATAAAATATTATTCTTATTTTATGGACAACTTCCACATTTATAAAATAACACTTTTTTTATATTAATTACATTCTTGGTACTAGCAAATAATATAATAATATTTCACTAAAATATTTATTTGATTAAATTAAATGCTCTAATTTAATTATCAAATAAATTATTTTTCTTTTGTAAAGATTGAAACATTAGTTTGTATGTGACCTCGTAGGTTTAATATTAAACTAGTAGTAAAGTAATCATAATTAAATTTCTAATCAAGGTACGTATCTATCAACACTTATTAACGTCTAGATAATATGAAGTAATATTTTTTACCTTCAAAACTAATAGAAGAATAATGTATTATTTTTTTCCATCATTTATAACTTAAGGTTAATTTTAGAGTATAGTATTGTTGTCAAACTCTAATAAACTAACACATTTAATCAATGAATACTTAAGAAACTATTTTCTTCTTTCATTCACTTGTCAGGATCTTAACTCTTAATTCAATCATAAATCAATCCAATCCAATGTAGATCAAAAAAATCGATCCAAAAAATCAAAAATCAATTTTTTTATTAACTCGGGTTAGATTCATATTTGATTTTAGAAATCAATCCAAACCGAACTTATACATATGTATATATTTTTAGGAGTTTACTGTCTATACATAGACAATGTATAGAGTTTTACATAGTCATCAATTACAATTCATAATATATGATAAATTTGCTGATTTTTTAAATAATTATTTTAAAGTAATTCAAACGATGATTTGTGATTGGATGAAAATATAAAATTATTTTATATTATCAGGGCATAAACATTATACTCTATTTTCATTCATAAATTTATAATATCTCTCATTTTTACTTTTATTTCTTATATATTAATAAAATTATCATATAAATTATGAAATATATTAATAAAATAAAAAGTATGATTAAAACCAATCCAATCAAAACAGCTTTAAATTGAATCATATTGGATTGGATAAAAAATTTAAACTAAATTGATTTGACAATAAATTAACAAGATCAAAATAATTGGATCAAATAATTTTTTCTTTATATATAACCCTACTACCTAATCATTTGAGGGAAAAAAGAATTTGGGAGAGAATATAAATATTGGTTTTATTTTTTTTTGTTAATGAAAGATAATATAGAAACAAAAAAGGAAAGAATTACACCTTAAAAAATTGCACTCCCCTATCATAAGCCAGAAGGTATTGTTTCAAATCCAGAGGAGGTGATTTCAATTTTAGTTATGTTTGATAAAACTAACTAAAAAATAGTTAGAAGTTAAAAATCTAGTTGGAAATCGAGAAAACTAGCTAAAAGTTGAAAGCTAGTAGTTAGAGGCTGAAAACTAGCCTATTAAATTATTAATGTTTGGTAAAATTAATTATTAAAATAATAAAAAATGTAAAATGACAGAAAAATGATGATTTATTTAAAAATTAAAATCATGACTAAGAAATTGAATAAATATATTGAAGATAAAAATGAAAGAAAATATAAAAAATAAAAAATTAGAAACTAGTATTTCAAAAGATATTAAAATATATTAAAAAATTTATTTATCAAATAGTTAAACAAACTTTTTAACAAATAAAAAAACTAAAAACTAAATAAAATAACTTGCCAGAATGCAAGTATTGCTTTGGCAGAGTGGTGATTAAAATTACATGCACTACATGTGTAACTAAATTAAGATTTTTTAAACTAAAAAATTGGTGTAATAGTAGATTTCATGAATAAAAACGATCTATTTAATAAAAAAATTCATGTTTAATTATCACACATATAAAATTTTCTTGAATAAAAAATAATCAGTCACTATGACTGAAATTAATAGGAAAAAAAAATTAAGATTCTTCTTTGGCTGGATTTGCACGGGCGCACATGAGTTGATGCGCCACACGCATAACGGAGACTGGGGTCTGGGTGGGAGCCTGAACTAAAACCCCACAATCACATTGTCTAACTTTTGTTGAAAGCATAACGAAAAAGGGAATCTTTCTATTTATGGAAACAATTTGGTTGTTAGCTCGTGTCACTGCCCAAACATGTTAAATATTTTATTTCATTCATAATTTTAATGTTGTTTTTCTATTAATTTATTTCTTGCCAAACACTAATTATTTCCATTCATATGGAGTCACTTCTCTTTCCAACAACTACTCTATCCCCACATGACTATCAAGGGACACATGATAATAAAACACATTGCAAAGATCTAAAAAAACAAATCATGCTACTTAGCATTCGTACTATTATTTTATAATATATCTACCTATATATATACTTTTTCATTATATTACTTGTTTAATCAGGAACTATACTTTATAATTACTGGGTTTGGGAAGTGGTGGCTTTTCTGTCTCATTAATATATTAATTAATATAAAAATCTTCCTGCCTGTTTTGTTGGATCATTCTTCCCATGGCTGCAGATTGACCGCTGAATATATACAATTATATGTGTCAAAACATGATATTAAAAAGAGTAATATATGTAAAGAGAGCAGAAGTTTTTATTTAAAATAGTTTGTGTTGAAAATAAATAAAAAGAAAACATAAAAAGTGGACGAGATGATGTCTACTTAGCACAAAAGTATAATTGAGGATGCTATGTTGGGTTTAATGTTTGATAAGAGCAGCATCATTATTTGTTGCATTTTGTTAAGAAGAAGTAGTATTTAAATGAGAATACATTTAACAATTTCAAGCGATAAAATAGTTTTGTTTGCTTCCCAAGAAGTGAATGCATGCACTCTACAAAACAATGTGAATAATCTATTACATAGAATTAGAATGTGTCACAAAAGCCACAGTTTCCAAAGAAATAATGATAATCATTTCGTCCATCTAAAAGAAAAATAGAAATAAAACAAAGTATATTTGGTAAGGGTTGAAAACTAAACTGGTTTATTATTTTAAGTGTAGATAGTGTATGTATTTTGTAAAAGATTTTTATATTGTGATTTAATTATAAATTATTATATATGATAAAATGTATTTTTATAATAATTATTTTTAAAATTATCAATAATTTTTATTGATTGATAATGTAATTTTTGTACTTATAATATATAAAATTAAAATCTTATTTTAAATATGGTTATTTTTTTACCAATAAGAATTAAACTCAATATCAATAAATTTATAACAACTCAACTTATGTATATCACCGTTCAATCAACCTAACCAAACTTCTTGGTAAACATGATTTAGTTTCGTATTCAAATAAAAAAGTCGTATTTATTTTATTTTATTATAAATAATGTAAAAAAAATGCATTGAAAATGACGTATTAGATAATCCTATTGTTGAAAATGAAAAATGAAGTGGCAAATAATCAGAATAAGTAAAGGGCAACATGGTGGTAAGGTGACACTAGCGAGGGACGTTGTGCCATTAAATAATAGGGACGCGTCACGCACGAGATTCGAGGAGCCAATTCGAAGAACCTGCGGAAACAAATCAATCACGTTGCCTACATCTATTTCAAACTCAAAGCAGTAAATAAATAATGGTTAAATTTTCCTTTCATATACAGTTTGGAATTTGGATAGAAGAAAAATTATGCTCGTAGCAACACTATTTAACATATTATTTTAAATATTTTTTATTATTCATTGAAATTCATTAAAATTAATATAATTTTATGAGTTTTATTTTACAGTTAATGTGTTCATTTTTTATATTTTAACAAATTTTAACTAATAATAAATAGCATCTTAAAAAATATATCATTAACATTTTCTCTAAAAAAATAGATATAGATAAGGAAAAAACATCTTATTTTATCTTTCTTATAGAGAAAAATATAAGAAAAGAAAATTTATTTTATGAAAAATTATTTAATGAAGTATTAAATAGTTTTGAGATAACTTTTTTTTATGTGAAAGTTAGCTGGTTATATATTCTTCACTATATTTTATTACCAACATCTAAGATTAAAGCACGTAGTGTGAGATTATTAAAAAAAAACAGAAGGATTATTAAAAAAAAAACACATAGTGTTATATGAGTCTTTTTTTATTAGACCTTGACATTATATGAACCTTTTAAGATATCATATCACATATTTTAGTCATATAATATTAAATTTTAATTATTTAGATGGAAGTACATGATTTATCTTTCGTCTTGTTTTTACTCTGGTGTAGAAATATAACTCACTAACATAATCAATTTGATTAATTAATTTCAGAAAAAAACGAGATAAAGATAGAGTTCAGTTCCATTTGAATTGGATTGAACTGAACTCAGTTGCTGTAAAATTTTAGTACTTATCTACTTGAGTTTGATTAATATCTATGAATTAAAAAACTTCTCTAGTAAACACTACTTCAACTATGGTGAGTCATCAATTTATCAAATATTGCTTTTGCTTCTAATAGACCGCCATATAGTTGAGCCCTTTCATTATCATATTGCAGTTCGGGAAGAATTCTCAATGATTTCTTCAATCGTCAGAGACAAGTTTTAATCCTTGTTTTCCAATCAACATGAAGAAAATTTCCTCCTCCAATGAACACTCTTTAGACAATTAAGAAACTCTATTTTATCTCTACAAATGTGGATGTAATTTTTTTCGCAGCAAACCCATTTGACATGACAAGTTTTGCAATAATCCAGAAATCAATTTTAAATTTTAATGATGGAAAAAAAGATTGCTATTTTTACTCTCCCGTCTTGTGTCTTCTTTTTCTTTTTGTTGATGTTGATTTATGCATCATAAAGAGAAGCAATAGAGCCAACGGTGGATAGCTCAAGCCACAAAGAAAAAGAGGGCTAGTTGTTTTAATGGGAAAGAGAGAAAAACTTTATTGCTTCTTTTTTAAAAATTATTAATTTTATACTTTTTTATATAAAGAAATCATTTGTAAAAAAATTATATCACATAGCATAATTAATCACAAATAAAATATAAATATTATTTTTATTTAACCGAAGTACACATAATAAATTCAATGGGTTTAATACGTACAATTAGTTAAATAGAATATATGATATAGGAGTTATTAGAAATCTCTAATAATATTTTTTATTCTCACATATAAAAAAGAAAAGTAGTTAGATATTTATAGAATACAATATCAAGTGTATATACCACTTTATCTCACAATAAATCAATGCGAAGGAAGAAAAATTAGTTAAAAATCAAATAAAAGCTTTAAATGCATGTGCCTCCTCATAAAAGAATTTGACAAAAGATAAGCGGTTAAGAAAATAAGTATATGGATAAAAGGAACTTTATTTGAGCTAGAAAATTGAGAATACATTTTTAATTAGTTATTAAATTAAAAGTAAAAGTAAAATATATATTTAAGATGAATAAAAAATAGGGAAAAAAACTAAACACACAATATATAGGATTGTGAATTTGTGATAAGGCACGTGAATCAATAAAAGTGACAATAATTCTAAAAAAATATCTCATTCAAGAATAATTATTAAAAAAATCTCTTTTAAAAAATAACTCTTAAAAAAATTCCCATTCAATAAAAATAATAATTCAAGTTTATAATATAAAAATAATTTAAATGCTTATGTACAAAATAATATGCGATAGTTGCATACATACCATTTATACACGTGCATTATGTGAGCTACAAAGTTAGTCAACGTTCATATAAAATAGAATGATGAAGTCCATCCAGCACACTTTACATGTGAGAATGATGCAAATAGAAAAGTGATAAGGTTAGAAACTAACCACAAACTCTATTACTTTAATTCCAAATAGATTATATAGAACATTTTCTTTCTAAATATTACTTCAATTAATTTACATTCAAACCATTCCCTAGTATTACGTTATTCTCGGTATATTGGACTCAAATTCCTCAAATAAAGTATTGTATTCGAGTTATATAAATGAAATAATATAGTTAAAAGAAAAGATTTATTAAAATTGATCAATTAAGTTTATTTTGGCAAAAATTAAACATTAATAAAATATATATATTTTTTCTTGTAGATACTTTCCGTTTATAACATGATATAAAATTATTTCTGCTTATTTATTTTATGAGTTGTATGAATAAAAAAGTATAATAAAATAAAATATTTTATTAAAATTCATCAAATCATTAGTAAATTATGAACCAGTTTATTAAACTTATTTGTTCATTAAATTATTTTTTTAAAAATAATTATTTTAAAATTGTTAATTTTAAGTTTAAATAAACTGGTTTTATATGTTTTGATTAAAATTAGGAGAATTCAAAAACAACAATTTATTCTTCTTCTTCTAATAGATATTTTATATTTATAACATCAATAAAAAAACATTTATTTTTCATTTTACAATTTACAGGCGCGTTGCGGACACCTAAAGTAGACGTAGGACAATTGCATTTTGCACAGAATATACAACACGCAAGAAGAAAGAAAGAATCGCCTTAGGCCTTAGATGAGACTTGTATTTGAGAACTCCAGAAATGTCCATGCAGTGAAAATGATACTTTCGCTTTTGCATATAAGATTGAATTACTTATTTTATTAAAATGAAGAAAAAGTGATTAATTTAGTTGATAATAATAAATTTATTTTAAATTTATAAATTTTAAAAATATTATAAAAAATAAAAATAATTTAAAATTTGAGTGATAGGAAAAAGCATTGGAATATGTAGGGAGGGTAAAAGGGTAAGTCGAAGAGAAAAAAGCAAAATATAATTGGAATTAATTGTGAAAGCGATGGAGAAAAGGGGAAATTGTGAGACGCGTATATATCCAAAAAGAAAGAGACAAAAGCAGTGGAGCAGTTGGTCACATCTGAAGGGGACCGCATTGCCCTTTGCTCGTTCCTCTCCCAACCACACGGGGTGGTGCACAACCCAACCCGTTTCCGCGTGCCCTCCACGCTCAGCTCCCAGGCTCACGCGCATCTTCCAGGATACTCATGCACATGCTCTGTTTCCTCTTTTTCTAATTTTTTAATATAAGTAAAATAACTAACTGTTACTGTTGGAGTATTTTATTTTCACAGTATTTAACTTTAAACAATCACATGCAACTAAAATACTTTTCAATTAAGTTGTGTTTCATTCGAAAGAGAGAAATTAAACATATAAAATTATAAAAGAGATAATTTGAAGAGAAAAAAAATCAAAGTTGAGTTGTTTTGTTCTTCATAATTTTTTCATAGGTCATTTTTTCGACTATATTAATAATTAGTTTTGACATCGTTTGATTATTATTAAGATCATTGACTATTTTTCACAAACTAGAAAAAACCTTTTAACTTGTTTTGTCTTCACTAATATATTTTTCAATTTTTTTTTCAAAAGATCACCATACACACTTAATTATGAAATTTTTAAGTGATAACTATTGAAAATTAGATATATCTTATTAATATAAATAATATCAATTAATTCATTTAAGTAACTTTCAGTCGTATAATATCATACTTATATAATCTTTGGATCTTTTTTATCTTGATGTGATTAGTTTTGGATGTTACATTTAACATATACTTAAAATTAAGTTTATATTTTATTATTTTTTAATAATTTATTACACACTTATAAAATAAAAAACATCTTAAATATTTTTAAAATATATTTAATATTATTTTATTTAATAAATAAGAAAATTAATATAAAGTATTGCTTCCTCTTGTGCTTTTATGAGAAATAAATAGTTAATTTTACCAATATTGATGAAAACCTCATTTAGAAAACCTTTGTAATTTTAGGTCAAGATACATTTTTGGTGTTTCATATTTTTTTCTTGGGTTTTAATTTGAGTTTTTTAAGTTTTAATTTTTTATATTGATCTCTTAAAAAGTGTATTTATTAGATTAATTTAGTCTTTTTTTTTCAATTTATCACACTAATTTAATCAAATTAATGACATGTGACAAATTATAAGAGATTATGTTAGATGAGTATTTGTCACGCTAGCCTAAATTAACATTATTTATGCAAAAAAAAAAAAAGTAATGAAATTATCAGTTTTGTCTATCAAATATAGTTCAAAGAACCAAAATAATCAATTATAAGTTATGCACACTTTTAACACGTTTCATTTTCTCTACTTTTATTTTTTTAAAATAAGTTGGTGACATTAGATGCATTTGTATGTATCACGTATGAATTTTATGATTGTTGTCGTAGAAGTTATAAACTTGTATTATAACTTATAAATGAGTTGTGGTCATAAAAATTAATAAACTTATTACATATAAAAAACATTGTTTCCTTCTCAATAAAAAAATTATTTCCTTCTTCCACACTTCAACTTTCAAAAAACATTATTTCCTTCTCAATAAAAAAATCTTTTAAAAAATTAAATAGAAATGATACTCCTAAAAAAAAGCATTATCATTATAATTTTTTAATATAATATTAATTATTTTTCACTTACATTTCTTATAATATTAATAATGAAAATTAAGAAATATTTAAATAAAATTATAATAATATAAAATTAATTTTTTAAAATATTACTCTCTTTCTTTTATTTATTATTATTTTTTAATTGTGTACGACAATTATTTTGGGACGGATAACATATTTTTCCGCTTGTTAATAAAAAAAATTCTTCTTTTACTTTCTTAATTGACATCTTTAGAATACTCACTAGTATTTGCCTACATTAATGTTAAATTGAAAAATGAAAACCATAATTATTTTGGACAAAGTCTTTTTTCTTACACGATAATTATAGCAGAATAAAGAAAGTATTATTTTAAATATTTAATCAATCTTAAAATTAAAATTAATAAAATATAAATGTAAAACTATTTTTCATTTATTGCACTAAAAACAATTAAAGAGTCAATAAAAGATATATTTTTAAAAAATTTATAGTCCAAATCTGTTAATAATATTGAATGTCACATTTTTAATAATTTTTATTTCCTTGGTTATTAATATTATTAAAACCATAATTAATAAAATTGTTGACAAATAGCAATAAACTATATTTAAATTGCAATTTATCCCGAAATGCCATGTAAAATGAAATACTCACGTAATAGAGTAAGGAGTATATTTTTTTAAAAACGATGAAGAGAGAAGGGAATGTATTTTATAATATTTTATGTAAAAATATTAAATATTTATTCTTTAACATGAGATGATTCTTATACATATTTTTCACACAATCGTATTTTTTTATTATATTTATGTGACAGTTTTCACTAAAATATATACTAATTGTGTAAACATTTTATATGTTATAATTACTCACCGATTATTTTAAAATCAATTTTTTTATTGATCGATGATGTAAAAATATTTACACAAGCTTTACACGAATATTAATGTCTTTTGTGACATGTTTTAACTTTTATAATAAATTTAAAATTTTAATTAATTAATTAAATAACTCTTTTCTTTAATGCGTTAATTGATATATTTATGAATGCAAAATTTTATCATTAAAACTATTTTCTAAATTTTTAAAATTGAAAAATCCTAATAGTGTATGAGATCATAAATTAGTTAAAATATATTAAAATATTTTTTTACATTTCAATTTATTTTTAATTTTATCTCATTTAAAACACGCTTATTTTTTTTATAATTTATGTATATTATTATTATTATTATTATTATTATTATTATCCTCCTAGGTTTTTTTCCATAGATAAGCAAAAATAATAAATAGATGAAAAAAATAGTCTTGTATTATTATTAATTTATTGTTAGATTTTGTTATCTGTCATTAATATTATAAACGAATATAAATAGGAAAAAGTAATTAAATTTATACTAAATAAAATGACAATTATTTAGAAACCATTTTTTTTATTACGTGACAGTAATAATGGAACGGAGAGTATAAAAATTTGTTGTAAAGCAATAAATGATATTGCTTGGTAATAATTTCTTATACCGTTTTATACTGTATTTACTATATCAGACATACATAATAGCAATATAATTAAGATAATTAATGATATTTCTTGACAATAAATTATTATAGTAGTAGTAATACTCTCATTCGCTAATATTACTACTACTAATGTTTACTAATATAGTAGTATAACTAATATGTATATATAATAGCAAAATAACGAACTACTATATTAAATGTTCATATATTGGAGTATATTTTTTTTTAAAAATGTATGTCTATTATAATAGTAATAAATGATATAAAAATTTATTGTATAGCAATAAATGATATTGCTTGGTAATACTTTTTTTAATTATCACTGGTATTTTATTATACATACATAACAACAAAATACTAATTAAGATCATTAATGATATTTCTTGACAATAAATACTTATGCTATATCATTGATTGTTTCACAATAAATTTTTATATCATTTATTACCATTTAGTACACATACATCTTAAAAAGTAAATAATAAATAATAATATATATACATTTAATATAGTAGTACGGTTATTTTGCTATTATATATACATTTTCAATAAATACAAAATTATCATTAATATACTCAGTAATTTTATTTTTGGCAGAACTTAGTAATTATTCTATGTAGTCTGCAATCAGTGTAAATTTTTTACAGTTACTATATACATTATTTACTCTATTCTATTAGTTACCAATATAAAAACCTTTACGATTAAATGAAAATTAAACTGAAATCCTTCATTCAAAACTAAATACGAATCATATTTATCCCAAAGTGGTGCTTTACAATGTTACATTGACCAGTGCAACACAGCCAAGCTTGATGAGCTGCCAGTCCCCATTTGATTTAGAACCTCCATCAAAAAGACAAAGAATATTAAATGAATGAATAAATAAATGAATTAAATAAAATTGTATATCAGTAAATGATATATTTATAAATCAATAATTACTTTATAGTTATTTTTTTAAAATAAAAAGTGCACAGAGGCAGGGTGGGGGGGGGGGGGGGGGGGGGGGGGGGGCCTATAAAATAAAATGAGGATTTTTTATTTGAACAAAATAA
>CM023958.1:6410028-6494027 GCA_013407115.1 Glycine latifolia
GGGGGTGGTCTCTATTATAATATGATGGAACTTTTTATATAGTTGCATTGCAGGATCCACAAACACATAGCACCCAATCACAGCTCACCAGCTTCATCCACTGCTTTTTTGGTTTCTCTCCCTTTGGTGGTGCCTTCCCCTTTGAGGAGGAGAGAGGAGGAGAGTTTGTTTTAAGATTCATTCTTGCTTTTTCAGCTTCCATATAATTTCCCTCTTTTTCCATTGGGGGGGCTCCTATTCCTTTTTTGTGCTTTGTTTTTTCTTTTTCTTTTCAATATTTTCTTTCTCTTTTTCTTTGCTGCTCAGCATCAGGGAAAAGGTGGAATTTTTATTTTAAAAAAAAAGTTTTGTTTTGTGTTGTTTTCTAAACAAGCTTTTCTTCTTTTTTCTTCTACTACTACTTCCTCTTCCCTCATAAATTCAGTGTCTTTCTGCTCTTTCCTAATTGGGTTTGTACATTCATTGTCTTTGGCTGTACCCCTTTTGCTCCTCCTTAGCTTCTAATCACTTTCCCCATTGGGGTAAGCTCAAATTGAAGCTGCAGAAAGAGTTGTCAGTTTTTTCTCTCTCAAAGTTGTAATTTTTTTTTTTTGTGGGCATTTGTTTTTTTTGCTGTTTCTCAGTTCCAGTTTAGTATCTAGGAGGGAAGTTCATTGGGTTTAGATCTCATCTCACAAGTGGTTTCTAGGGTTTTTCCTTTTGGACCAATTAGGTAATAATCTTGAACCTCAATTTGGAGCATTCTCTTTGATTTTTTTTCTTCTTTCAACAAAGTGGGTCTTTTGTAGATTCCTGAGGAGCATGCCTCCTTTCCTACACATAAAAAAAGGCTATTCTGATTCCTTTTAAAAAAAAAAATGCTTGTTGATTTATCCTTCATAGTGTTGTGGTAAAACCTCCACCTCTGCTTCTCACTTACTATCTCCCTCTCTCTCTTGCCCTGAATCAACCCTGCTTCCCATAAAGTTTGTGCAATCTTTCAAGTAAAATCCACAAACACAAACAAACACACACACCAAACCAAAACATCCTGAATTGGCTGAAAACCTTGTTCTACATGCTCTCATAGTTTGTGTGTTTAATTTGTGTTGTGACTTTTGGTGTGATGAAGTGGGAAATGGAGATCCTCCCTCCTGCATCACCTTTCATGTACAATTCCAATTGGCTTCTTGATGATAACAAGACCAACAACACCAAATGGACACCTGCAGAGAACAAGCTGTTTGAGAATGCTCTTGCGGTGTATGATAGGGACACGCCCGATCGGTGGCACAAGGTGGCCGAGATGATACCAGGAAAGACGGTTATGGATGTAGTGAAACAGTACAAGGAATTGGAAGCAGATGTTTGTGACATAGAAGCAGGGTTGATCCCAATTCCAGGGTACAGTAGTAGTACCACCACAACCTCACCCTTCACCTTGGATTGGGTGAACACTAGTCCTGCATATGATGATGGCTTCAAAGGAATCACTGCTAAGAGATCCTCATCTGGCAGACCCCTTGAGCAGGAAAGGAAGAAAGGTGTGCCATGGACCGAAGAGGAACATAAGTATGTGTAACCTTCTTGCTTATTGTTTATTATTACTTTTGCTTTTTGAATTTTAATTCCATATATGTGTGTGTGAAATACTATGTGAAGATTTTACTATTTTACTTTTTGGTTATTGAAAATGCAAATTGGTTTGAAAAGAAAAGTTGATGTACATAAGGACAGTAAGGAGTTAATGGATGTAGTTATGTTTATGAATTATGATGTACTTTATGTATGAAGCTAGGAGTTGGAGCAATAATGCTATCTTGTTATTAATTGTTGGATATTCGTTATTTGTTATTTGTTATTTGTGGTGTTAAGGTATTTTCAGCTTTCATGAGGCATGCTGTGTGGGTGGTTTGGTTAAGTAAAATAAATAATTCATGAGCTATTTATATCAGATTTTTGGTTTTGACTTTAAATTTGATTATGGTTTTGTGAAAATTTTCCACAGGTTGTTTCTACTGGGGCTGAAGAAGTATGGCAAAGGTGATTGGAGAAACATATCGCGAAATTATGTGATCACTCGGACGCCAACTCAAGTTGCTAGCCATGCTCAGAAGTACTTCATCAGGCAACTATCAGGAGGCAAGGACAAGAGGAGGGCTAGCATCCATGACATAACAACGGTTAATCTCACAGAAACCACCAGAACTTCTTCTGATGAAAGCAAGAGATCTGCTTCGCCACAACATTCCGCGATGCTCTCACGCCACCAGCAGCTGAATTCTAATGCTGCCTCATCCGGATTGAATTTCCAGTGGAGCGATCAGCCAAATGCAGGGGTAGCTATGGCACTCAACCCTGCACATGAACAAGTCTTCATGTCCCCTTATGGCCTTAACTCATACGGGTTTAAGATGCAGGGCCAAAATCTGCACAGAAGTTCTCTTCATGAGTCTTCTTACTTAGGACCTCAGACACCAAACATGGTTTTCCAAATGCAGCCCTCCCAACACTATTCCCATGCATGATGTGGTGGTGGTTGTTGTTTTGAATTATTATTATTATTATTATTATTATTATTATTATTATTTATGGCCAGAACCAGTGTCTTTTGCTCAGTTCACTAGTACAGTGTCTATGCTTTTTTACCATGTTTTATGTGAATATCTTACATTAGACTATTAGTTAGTTATTGCCTTCTTGGAATATGAACTTGAAGGAAGGTGTTGAAATTTTGTTTCTTCATCAACCTTAAAACTTATGAAAGGTGGAAAGCTGAGGCAAACAAGTACCAACTTTGGTTTTTTAATGTCGTTCAAGAATATTGGATTTCAAGCTAAGTCTAGAATGAAATGTTAACTTTAAAGAGAAAGGGTCCCTTGTACTATGGCAAGACATTTTATGTATGTGAAGGATACTGTTGAAGGAATTGTATTTTAAATAGTAAGAGTTTGAGAGATCCGTAATCTAGTACCTTAGCAATGGTTCTTCGAAGATAAGATTTAAGATGCACGAATATATTTTGTACAAAGTGAGATTCATGTGGATTAATTAGTTATTTTAATTAGAATAAATAGAAACATATGGAACAAGTGTGATTCATGTCGGATTAGATGGGTAATATATTCTTAACAAAGAATTTGGTCATGCACGATGGTTAAGACTGTTTGTACACTGTTCACTGAGTAAATCCAAAGAAAGGCATCATAGTCATTGTGATTCTATTTGTACGGAACCCTTCTGTTGAACATAATTTTAAATGCTTCACTGTTCTCCATATCTTTGGCTCAAATCGTTGATCCCATTTATGGAGACAACCTAAGCCTTTTTATTTCGCCAAAAAGAAGTCTTTAGCATTCATTAATCAGATATGATAATAGATGATGTATATAGGTTTGTAAAATAAGTCCAATTTAGCATAAAATAAAACGAGTCCTGTTTTTATCACGATAGAGTATTTTCTCAATAGAAAGATTATAATTTAGATGAGCAAAATTTGATAATTAGATTTTACATGGAGGTCATGTCACTATTAGAAATCATCAAATAATAGTTTAAGGAGTAAATTACAATCTATTCTTTTAGAAGATGTTTAATTTACAATTTTTTCTCCTTTTTATTTATTATAAAAAATTACACTATTCTTACTTGAGTGAGGACATGTTCACACTTTAGATTGTTATAAGTTAATTACTTGTCGGCAATGAATAATTATAAACAGGTACTTAAAGATTTCCTTTTTCTTTTCACACAACTTTAAGTGTCACAACACAACTCCAGTGTAGCTAATTTTGAATAACTTATTATTGATGTTGATATTTTAAAAGATGAGATGAAGTCTTAAACATCCCTTTTTATCAACTTTGGAACTTAAACCAAAATCAATATTTTATCTTATAAAATCTCTCGGATAACAATACAGATTAAACCACGTTGCCAATGATGTTGAGAAATATATCCAAAAAATCATTTCTAAAACCTTTGTTTATATTAAAATAGATCTAGGGATAATACATTGATCTTCCAAAGAAAGTGACCGTAACTTATAAAATTAGAGGAAATGGTCATAGTATAATTTAAGCATCTTTGAAAAAAGGAAATGTAATTAATTTACTCTCATTTAAAAAAATATGACTTTGTGTTAATTGACTTTCATATAGGATTTAATAGTCCACACTTACTCATTTATATACACACACAAAAGGAGTTATGGATTCTCTTTTTGGTGAGAAAATTCATTGACCACATATTAACTTTGTTTGAAAATGAGAAGGAAGAATCTAGCTATATCCTTCCTTCCCTCCCGCAAAGAGTGCTTTGTGGACCTAATGATAATAATAAATAAATATCCAATGACACAAAGTAAGCATCGTGGCAGATAATCTTTGGCATGAAATAACTAATTAATGAAGTTACTAATAGTATTTTGTAGCTACCTTCTAATTAATTTAATTCTAGATTAGTATACTATTGTGATGGTCTATTAGCACTTATTCTGCTTGATTAGCCTTGTAAAGTGCATGATTCTAAAATATGTGCCCTATCTGTTGCTCAATTGTACAAAGACACGCCTACAAACTTTCCTTGGAAGCAGATTCTAGAAATTAATTAATTACATAATTGATCAACATCCGAGTAAATAGAAAGCTGCAATAATTGAAATAGAAGCTATTATGTGCATTTGATTAGAGGTGTAAATCATCAATCATAAGCTTTTCTTCTTAGCAATAAGGTCATTTTGACCACATCTCCTCCACTTTCTACAAGCCTGGCTTCGGAAAATAGGATATGCCGAGACAAATTCCTTTTGCACAATTGCACTGTTTCTGTGTTTTGGACCAATCTCGTTTTTTTTTCAAGTAGGTGTGCGCATATATGCTTCAATTTGTGCACAATGCAAAAGTCATGCATGTGTGGACAAGTTTTTTGGGCTTCAAAGTGTTTCGTCTGTTAATGACAAAGCGCTTCGTTCTCATAAAGTAGTGAATGATTGGATGTTGAACATAGCAAGGTGGTCTTGAATGTAAATTTTTATAGGCCAAATTAAAATTTTATAAAGTTGAAAGATGAATGTGACAATAAAGAGTATGTTGGAACAAAGATTACATTAGGACACTAAAGAATATGTTGGAACAAAGATTACATTAGGACACTAAAGTAAATATCTAATAATGTTAGATGATCAAACTGAAATTTAAATTAAATTTAAGAGTACAAAAATGTTAGTGGTGTGTTTGAAACTGTGTCATCAACATCAAACACATAAATTACAAAGAGTTCAAAAATATTAATAATAAGTCTAGAACTATGTCATCAACATTAAATGCATATAAATCACAAAGAGTACAAAAATATTAATAGTGAGTTTGAAACCATGTCATAAACATTAAATGCACATAAAATCACAACATCAATAGTTATAACTCCCAAGTCATCCATCTTCAATTCGGACTATGGATGTCGTTCTTTAAACGGTTATCAACATGAAACACACATAAACCACAACGTAACGGCTATAGCTCCCGTGCCATCCTTCTTCAATGTGAGCTATGAATGTGGTTCCAAACATACTATAAGACTTAGTCTTGATACATTTTTCTATAAACATTTAGAGAAGATAATAAAAAAAGCACATAAATTAGATATACATAAATATTAACAATGGGTCTAGAACTGCATCATCAATATTAAACGCAAATAAATCACACAGAGTACAAAAATATTAACAGTGGATTTGAAACTGTGTCATCAACATCAAATGCACATAAATAACAACATCAACAAGTGTAGCTTCCACATCATCATTCTTCAATGCGGGTTTTGGACGTCATTCTTTGGAACTATGAATCAACATGAACCACCCATAAATCACAAGTAACGGTGGTAGCTTCCACCTCATCCTTCTTCAATGTGAGCTATGGACGTAGTTTCAAACACATTATAAGACTCTGTTTTGATATATTTTTCTATAAACGTTAAGAGAAAATAAAAATAAAAAATTATTTCTTAAATTAAAATTAACTTATGCATACGTCAAAATTAACTTTTGAAGAATTTAATATGAAAAAACATTTATTAATTAATTTTAGCTTATCAAAAAAATATTTAATTTTTCTTATTACAAGTGTTTTTGAAAAAAAAAATTATCCTAACATAACAAACTTAATTATACAATTTTTTTCATGAAGATGAGGGGGTGAAATTATAGAATCACATGACGAGTCATAGAATACAATTCCACAAGTAATTCTAGATGCATTAACCAAACCTTTCTTTTGAAGGAAAATGTGACCCTTTATATAAAAGTAGTACTTCACTTTTTGTTAACTTTATTGTCAATTATTCATAGAAATTCCAAAATTATTAACGCATTTTAAAACGACCCTTGTCTTCCCTTGCAACTTGGGCAAGGAAATAAAATCTGCCAAGTCTAATAAAACAACCACACCATGCATGACGGTACAAGCCTAAATGGTCCTGCAACTCGGTTTTGCTACAGTATATGACAAGACTAGCCACCATCCTTTACAAAAGGAAAACCTTCTTTTTTGCAAGTGGAATTAAAAAGCACCTTAGCCACTTTATTCTTATTTCCATCAACACTTGCACTAGTTACAACCAATTTCATACAGTAATTTCAATTTTTATTTTTGGAATAGTGGAGGAATAAGCATCTAATTAACGACGGTCAATGAGTAATTAATTTAGTGGAGAAAAGTCCAAAACAGCGACAGACATTAGTTACTACAATCTTGTTAACAAACAGGGAAATTTCATAGGTGGATATTATTTACCAATGCTCACCATATAAAATATATTATATGCAATAAGAAAAGCATCAAGTTGCTTTCATTGATATAGTTTTTGCAAAATGCATCATATACATAGTGTAGATTTTCAATATTTATACTAACATTTTTTTATTAGACAAAAAATATATCAAAGAAGGCAAAAACAACACCTAGCCATTAGGACAATATATTTCTTTAAGAAATATTAAAAACACATTCTATAATATCTTTTTTTTAAAAAAAAATTATTTGGTCATCTAAGACCATAATCTATCCACATAATCCCTACTAATATCTATGTAACACATACTGAATTTTTTTAAATTTATATGAGAGAAGTAATAACACTTAAACTGTGTGTTATATGGAGATTAATAATGATAATCTTTGATCATTTAATAGTTTTTTTCTTTTAAATATATACTTTATTATTAACTAAAATTTATTCAAAATCCTAAAATTTAGTGAAATCCACTTCTTATTTAACCTATGTTTGGAATCATGTCCTGGAGCACTAAATCACATTCAAATAGGAAGTGACACAAGAGCTACCAAAAATTACTTTTGGTATGAGTTGAAAAATTACATTCATAAAACTTAACCAAACATGTATATAAGGAGTCTCACTCATAATTTTATATTTTTTAATAAATAATCATAAAACTATGTTAGAAAACATATTATTAAAGAGTGTATTTACTAGCATTTATATTTTTTTTAGTTAGCTTAACCATTTTATTCAACAGCTAGTTAACAAGTGTAAAAAGTGTCTTATTTAAAAATTAATGTTCATTTTTAGCATGAGTCACACATCTTTACACATGTTAGATACTAAATGGAGAGATTATATGGTAGATCATGCTTACCATAATCCAAAGTCCTGTCTATGGGGCTATGAGAAAGTGGGTGGCGATTCTCTCCATGCTTATTCATTGGCCCAGAATCTGAGAATGGTGATAGTTTAATGAGATTTGAATTACATACGTTGGAAAAGAAGAGAGAAGGACGGAAAGCTGGTACATCAAATCTCATTATCATTGGGCAATGCAATTGTACCTGAAAGATTTCATATCCTTGAGGGGAATAAACCAGAATATTGAGCACCGAAGTTAATTATTTGAGTTTATGTAGACAAATAGAAACGGTAAAGGACATGTCTTCTCAATAAGATTTTGAGATCTACCGGGTTGAGAATAGAAAACTGAAATAGTAGGTCTGAAATATCCAAGTCGTGACATGGGACCCAAAGCAACCCAATTCTTACACTTTTTTTATTTTTATTATTATTTCCATGTAATTGTGACCATCCTCAGAATTCACATGTATGCACACAAACACAATCGATCTTGTTGATCTATAGAATAAGTTCACTAGTATAATCCAAATTGTAAAGGGCAATCAATTATAGCATACATGATGCTAGGGATAACAAATTGGTGCCCGAAAATGAAACTTAGTCTTAGACATTAGCCTTATTAGGGTTCGTTTATTTTAGAGTGTGGTAAGATTATAATTTTGTTATAATTAATTTTGAATCGTTGAAAATTTAATTGTCATGTGTCCAAATTAATTTTAATCACAGATTTTTCGTTAGAATGGGAATTGATTCTTGTAGTTTGTCAAAGAGCACTTATTGTCATAACAAAGCATATACCAATTCTGTTGGTCATAGACTAGGGACATCCACATATGAGAATAACCAGGGTTTTGATTGTTCGCAATAACTTTTATTAGAGACCACCAAGAACTAACTACAACAAGAAAATGATTAATGACATAATAGAAAGACCTAATGTTTCCATCACTGTCATAGTCTCATAGAGTTTCTATATATGATTGAACATAGCATGTAAATCTACTTCAAGAAACGTGAAAGGTGAACTAATATTTTACCCTTTATAGTTATTCCATCACTAAGCCTTTAATTTTTTATGGGTCCATAACTAAGGCTTATATTTGAAGCCTTTATAACTGAAACTATCATGAAGCATATAATGTCACCACCGCATAAAAGGAAAAGGGGGAAATATTTATGTAAGAACAATATTTTTTGACATATTAAACCATGGACACCAACCAAGTGTAAGTCAGTACAATGATTTTCCCCATTATATGCATTGTAACTTTTAACAATAATTTAGAAAAGTCATCTTTGAGATATGAAGGAGCAGAGGAAGAATATGAATGTTTACTCTTTAGACTCGACAATTCCATACAAAGAAACCTTCTTAAGCAGCAAGTCTGATATGCTATTGTTGAGAAGGAAAATATGATTATTTTATTTTGATGATAAAAATATGACGGATGTTAGTCTAACCCTCCTTTTGTACTATTTATGTTTCCAATTTTATAGAAGATACTTTCACTGTGTAGAGATTCCTTTTTTTTTTTTTTAGATAACCATTGTGTAGAGATTCTAAACTCTTGTAACTTCTATGTTTTTAATACACAGCCTTCGGTAATATTCTATCATTCAATCGTTTGTGTTACCAATTACCATCATCCTATGCTATCTTATCTTATTATATACAATTTACGTGAAAAAAATGGATCTGAAACGATATTAGATAGTCATGTAATTTACTCATTTATAATTCTCTAGTTTTCAAAAGTCTATTTGAGACATAGCCTTTTTGTAACAAAAGGCTAGGTAGTGATTGTCAAATAGCCTTTGTCCCCTCCCTGTCTCCAAAACACATCCACATAAAATGCTGGAGTTGGAAAAACAAAGTAAACAGAAAGTGGAAAATAATTTTTCCGTACCAAAGGCTAAGAGTATTTACAACCAAACAAACTGAAAGAAGAAAATAAAAAAGTCAAAATTATGTTTATGTTGATTTTTTAATTTGAAAATTGATTGATTTGGATAAATGTTTAATTTCTTTTTTCTTTTTTAAACTGATTCAAATCAAACCCGTGATATTATGATATTTGAACTTAATTATATTTTTATAATATATTCTAAATTTTGTTAGTAATTTTGAGTTGTCTTTTTATTTATTTATTTAGAATTTGTGTTGTATGCTTAAATTGATGGTATTGGATATTAGAAGGCTCGGTTAATTAGTTTATATTTCAATATTATTATGATGGATAAAAATACTCCCAAACCCTAATTACTTTAGTTTAAACTTCTGAGAAATCATTCTGTTTTTTTATTAAAAAGAAAACCAAAAATGGAATCAAACAATCCAATTCAAACTATGTAAATCTCATTGTTCAACTTGGGTATTTATTTTCCCCCTTAAGCCAATTCAAACTAAATTGTGAACACCTTTACCAAAGGCATCTTCAATAATATGGGAACAAATAAGGCAACCCTACTGTAGAGGGCATGTCATATGAGAAAGAACAGCCCATCTTCATAACTAAGTTAAATACAACCAACATAGGACTGTGAAGGGACAAACTGATTATGGTTGGTATATTAGAAGCTCTTATCAGGCTTTAAATATACAAGCTTCACACAATTTCTACCCATCTCAATTGTACCCTGGCGATTCATTAACTAATATGGAGGGCAAGTATTATTCACAATCTACTTATATTAAGTCCTTGCCTATCTTAGGGTACTTTAGCACTTACTCATGTAAATTCTCCTAATTTAGTTATATGTCAGCCCAAAACCAAGAGGAAGTAATGGTTCACATGAATTAACTCCATTTTTTGGTTGATCAAGCTGTTCAACTCTTCTGAACCAAGTCACTCGTAGTTTACCTTTGAAGTCATGACTGCCAAAGATAACATCTGTAATTCCCTCTCCTTCACTTCCTGGCAAGTGGCAACCAAGCAGCAACAAGAGCATCAATCTTTTCCAATAGCCATGGCTCTAAGACTAAAGGTCTTCCAGATATCAGAATAACCAGAGTTGGGATTCTGTCGGCAACTAGGCTTATGATATCAGCTCCATTTAAGGGGATTGTAAGCTCTGAATTGTCACCACAGGTCTCAGCATATGGAGCTTAACCAACAGCTACAATTGCACAAGAGAATTCATGACGTTCTATGGTGTAAATCAACAGATATTTCTCGTATGTAACTTCTGTTTCAGCTCCCACAGTTGCCTGCACAGCATCCAAAATTGATGACCCTGAAATGGTAGGTGTGAGATACATGTAACAACCATGTTTAACAAGGAAAATAAACAAAGAATAGTATACAGAAGGAAAGATATTGCATTAACATTAGCGATTCTTATAAATCAGTCTTCATTTTCTCCATGAATATGTACTAAAGACAAGGATGGAGAAAACCCATGCTTGAGACTTGGGAGAGAATGATAGACCAAATGAATTTCTAGATTTATAAAATCAGAAACAATTACTCTACCTAAGAAGCCAAACAATATCATCCAAGTACTACACTACCATGGAGAATAAACAAAGTTTCTCTGATTTTGAAAGTCAACAAAAAGCTTTGGAAAAACAAGAAAAAAAGAATGGCGGCTTACCAACTGTGAACCGCCCACTCATTCCATACCAAGTTTTAGTGCAACCTCCACATTGATATCCAAGATTATAGGCATGCGTTCCAGCAACAAGGATTCTCTTAGCATTCCTGACCAATGGAAGAAAAGGTTTGCTAGGATCTTTTCCATTTTTCAACAGAACCAAGGACTTCTGAGCTGCTTCACGTACTAGAACTCTATGTAGCTGGAGAAATAGTATTATGTTTAAATGGACTTAAAATTTGCAACAAGTCATGATACTAACAAACAATTAATCAGGGAATACAGAAACTTAAAATGCCATGAAAAGGGAAGTGCATTATTAATTAATTATAATATAAATGAAAAGGAGTAAGTGTTACTAATTTGTGTTCTTTATCAAGATCCCTTGACTTTAGTGATCTAAATTGAAGCATTTATGTTTCCTAGAGCTCTCACAAAAATAGATTTTCCATCCCTTTAAATTATTACCTCATACAAATTTAGGAGAATTGAGGGCGAGACCTGACACAGTGATAAAGTTGTGCCTTGGTGACTTGTTGATCATGAGTTCGGATCTGAAAACAACAACTTTACATATGCAACGGTAAGACTGTGTACAATATCTTTCCTCCTTACCTTCGCATAGCGAGGAGCCTATGGGTAATTAGGTACATAGTTTTTTTTTTTTTTTTTTACATATTTAGCAGAATTAAATTTAGGACACCCTAGGAAACATTTTTAATTTAGTATGATTAGCCAATAGATTGGTTAATCATAGAAGGTTAATATATTTGCTTGATTAATCATTTTTCTGGTTAATTCATTCCTAAACTGAAATATGTCCAATGGCATACCATAAGTTGTAATTATTGCGAGAGAACTAAATATCTGATCTAGAATACTACCGTTTATGTTTCCTGTCGATCCATTTCTCTCTCTCTCTCTCTCTATATATATATATATATATATTTTTTTTTCCCACTTTATAGTCCAGGAGGGGAATGTTCTATACCCTCTAAAGTAATTTTTTTTTCACGCCAATTGTTAATGTTTCTGAAAGTGGATCAAAAGTGAACCATATAGGACAAGAATTAATTTTCAATTGCTTGCTTCAATTTATTTAAATATACACACAGCTTAGAAACAGTAGTCTATGGTTACGCCACTAGTTGCAATGATGTTAATACTTTAAAATTGAACAAAAATTCACATGAAACAGTCAAAAGACAAAAAATGATGGAAATTGTCTGACAAAAAGTGTGAGTCTTGAACACTGTTGTATTTTCACACAAGGAAAATAACAATATGCAAAGGAGTAGGGAAAATTGAATCACAATTCACTAACACAAAAAGTGTCATTCTTGAACACTGTTGTATTTACACATAAGGATAGATTTTTCCATATATTAGGAGAATTTGTGAAGGCAATGGATACTAAAACCAAAAATACTTCATCCATAAGGAAAGGAGTATGGAAAATTGAGTCACTAACATATAAGGATAGATTTTTCCATATATTAGGAGAATTTGTGAAAGCAAAAAATACTAAAACAAAGTAATCCATCCATAAGAAGCCAGAGAAATAATCTTTCTGATGATGTATGGGAAACTCCTATGGGTATAAAACTAGATTATGATTTAACATTCTTGATCAGAAATAGAAATATATTTAACCTCAAATGAAAACTAAGCCTAAACAATGGGAAATAGAAATTCACTATGTGCTGAGTTATTGCTTACCTTGCAACCAACTATATCTAACAAAGATCTGTCACTTAAAAGAAATTCGAAAAGACCAGCTGCGAACTTTACTCTCAAAATTCGCTCAACAGCATCATCAATTCTGCTGATAGGTACTTCCCCTGATTCAACTAGAGAAGTAAACTCTTCAATGAAAACTTTCAATCTAAAAGCCACCATCACCTGCATATTTTATTGAATAGATGGAAACAGATTAAGAAAAGCACACTATGATAACAGATTCTTTTAACCGAAGATCTATACCATGTCTATTCTGGCATTGACGGCAGAGGAGATGCAGTCCCGATACTCTGATCCATGAGGCTGGCACAGTCGGTCAAGTCCTTCCCAGTCAGATATCACAAAACCCTATAACAGCAATGGTGTAGCACTAGGTTAAAAAAATGTTATAATCAAAACCAGAAACATAAGAAAATGAAACACAATTTCAGTTATTGTTATCATATCTTATTACAACTTTCCTGAAATTGTCAAGGACCAATTGTTCTAAAAGCTTAAGTTGTTAGGTGGAGGAAGCTTGGGAATGATTTTTATATCTACCACACCTCTTCTCACGTGATCTTTTTGGACTTGAAGAGTAGACAATGCTCAGGCCTATTATACCATCTTCTGAAAATCATTTTTTATTATAAGAGTAGGGATGGTAAGGATTGAATCCTTGACTACTTAGAGTATGTTTTGGGTGAGCTGTGAGCATATACAAACTTGATTTTGATTCTTGAATGATCTTGATTTTACAAAATTGTTTTTGGTTAAAGTGAAGTGATTTTATGTTTGAAAACTTTTATCTCAAAAAGTTTGTAGTATAACTTAAGTGTAAACTTTTGAACCCAACACAAAAGCTATAATTTTCCACTTCTAGTTTATCATGCTTTTAATTAGGAACAAAATCATGTTTAAAACAACTGATCATTCTTTTCAGGACAAAATCAGTGTTGTCTCTTAAATGGGGATTTGAGGCTAGGCTCCCACCACAAATCCAGACATGCTATTAGCCAAAGAAACTATGGTATTGTGTCAAGGGACAATTATCTTAAAAGCTTAAGCTAATAAGTGGAGGCTCTTGAATAGTTTTTAACTTTTTATATCTAATGAAAAGAAAACATGAAGAGCCTCCATCTTTTCAACATGAAAAGAAAGAACATAAAATGGAGAAATGCTTTTGGTCTTAATCCGTAACATACAGAAAATATCAACTAATGTATAAAATTGGGTAACATATTTTTCAAGCATATTGATGCAAATGCAACTTGAAAATTATCCAGTGATAAGGAGATAGATTTATTAGGGGTATTTTACCTTAAAACCTAGCTATCTTTCAAGATTTCAGTTATAAGAAAATGGTCAGCATGGAGTTTGCGTCCATTCCAGCTAGAATAGGAGGCCATAATGGTTGAAACTCCCTGGGAAATGCAGTCTAAGTAAGGGGCCATGTGGATTCTCTCTAAGTCTTTATAAGATAATATAGTATTTCCCTCATTCACACCTTTGTAGGTACCTGCATCTCGAACAAAATGCTTGGCACATGCAATGACATTGTTCCTGAAGTATAACTTGAACATAAGATGACAATATTGATAAAGAAAATGTATAATAATTAATTTTGGTAAAGTTTTTCGAAATAATTAAAAGTTTATGCCATGAGAAGAATGATGAAACAGGAAAATATAAAAAAGAGAAAACAGGTAACAAAATATTAATAGCTTGAAAACTTCAAGGAAATCATATTTTACAACTGAACAAAAGGGGAAAGGTTTAAAAGGGAAAAAAATCCCTTCCTAAAATGTGAATTATAGAAAATTATATATAAAGACAATAAATAAGAATAAGATAGAACGAATGATGTCCTGCCGTCAAGTGTCAATATAAATGGTTATTGGGACAATAATAGTTAATTTTCAATACTTTTGAACAAAAATATTTTGTTAAAATTTATACGAATGGCTTTTGCCTACCTTCCAGCTACAAAAGGGTATTCATGTTCATGTCCTTGTGGAGGCTGGCCTTGCAAACCTGAAACAATGGAAGTCATCTTTCTGACTATTTCAGTATCCTCACTATAACACTCATAGCATCTTCCCCATCTAGGATCTTTTAAGACCTGGATATTTAACCAAGTGAATTGCCATTCCATTATTGTTTAGATGTTGAAACTTAAATAGAAAAAAAAATGAAAGGAAAAATATGCAAGATATAGATATACTTTGATCATCCTTCTTGTTTTAACTCCTGTTTGGAACTGATTTAGAGACAGATATGTAAATATTTTTGGATAAATGTAATAATACACATCAATAGTTATTTAAAGAAAAAATTCATAAATCTATAGAACTGGTACAGCCTATGAGAATTGATTGAAAAGTCCAGGATTCTTGGGAAGTGTTATCACTGTCATGAAAAATATATACTGAGTTTACTGATGAACATCAAAGATTAGTGAATAATGAGTGCACCAGGGGCAGAAATTCGTTTCCTTGCAAAACTTTCAAAATTTAAAAAACTTGCACAAAATGAAGATACAAGTGATTCTAGTTTCTACTTTGCAAAAGCAGCATGATCTATGTAGCTCTCTGGCATAACTCATCTTGGCATAGAATGACTAGCTTATTGCAATTTCTTACAGCCACACAGAGCAAAATTATAGTGAATTCCGCTTGCTTTAACTTCAAGTGCTGTAGAAGCTCCAATTCTTTGAACTAAATCACTGTCCCTACAAGCATGCCAGCAGTGAAAAGTAAGATTTCATTTCAATGGCAAAATGAGGACTACTATATCAATTCAAATGCCAATGTAATTCATCATATCCAGCAAAATTATTGAGCACAATTTCTGATGAAGTTAGCATCTTGTCTTTTAGTGCATTCCCCTCTCTTCAGTACAGGAGAGCCATTTCACTGTAATATCATTAAGCTTTGCTAATTGAGTTTAAAAGCATAAAGAAAAGTGAGTACTAACCTAGTAGCTCCAAGGCCAATATTGTAAGGAAATATGGTAGCACCATAGACACTATTATTACCATGAACTGCATCAATCCCATAGATGAGAGGTATTCCCAGTCGTGACTGAAGAGCTGATTTTTTAAAGCCATCCACCATATCAGGCCAATCAGACGACAGTGCATTTTCAAATGGTGCACTGCCACCAGAACTGAGTATGCTCCCTATAAAGTGCACAAATAATCAAACTCCAAAGAAGGGTCCAACCCAAAACAATACAAGCACACACAAGAGATATCAACAGGGCGTTTGGTTTAAAGGAAAGAAGGGGAGAGAAAATATGAGAAGATGAGAGACAAAATAAAATCTCACTTCTGAAAGTTATAGACCATTTTTCCTCTCCTCCAAATTCCCCAATATGAAGGAGGGAAGGCAAAGATGGCAGAGGAGGCCAGGAGGGTAATTTAGCCCCCTTATTTCCCCTCTCATCCAATTTTTGAACGATCTACACACTACACTGCAAAGTTCCCATTTTTAAGGCACGCTCTCAAATGCCCCCCTTCAAATTCCAACAGGTTCAAAGCTTGAACAAAATGTAGACACAAATGGAACATGTAATACATTGATACACAAACATCGCCGATGTTCCATTTTTAAGACACACTCTCAATTGGGGTCCCTCAAATTCCTTTCAAAATCCTATAAGTTCAAAGCTTGCACAATTACACAGACAAACATCAAATTTCCCATTTTAAGACACACTCTCAATCGGGGTCTCTCAAATTCATTCCAACCTCCAACAAGTTCAAAGCTTTCACAGAATGGGGGCACAAATACACACAGAAAGTCATCAAAGTTTCCCATTGACAGATATGCTAACTGTAATAATTTTTAAGACACACTCTCAATTGGGGTCTCTCAAATTCATTCCGACCTCCAACAAGTTGAAACCCTGCAGAAAATGACAAAGTGGAGAAAAAGGTTAAGGTGTATGTACCAATGGAGAGATCTCTAATGGTAGCAACAGTGCGCACAATTTGGGTCATCTGACCAATCTTCTCCCTCAGAGTCATGACGAGCTTCAATTTGCTCTTCGGGATTCTTATACACGCAAGCCATGGCTCCTTGGTTGAACTTGAAGGTGGTTATGGAGTGAGTGTTTTAATGTTTCTGTAGGCAATAAACACACGATGAACACAACAGAACAGAACAGAACTCAATTTGGTGTGCTCTTGCAGACACCCACACACACAGACATATATATATATATGCACACAAAGGATAACGAAAAGCAAACTACTGTCAACGACTTTGGCTGACTAAGTGATCTTGCTCCAACTGTCACTTGAAATTCTACTCCATTGGTCAAAGTTCATTTATTTTTTTTTTTGGTAAATAACCATTTTCATCCCTGATTTTGTATAATATTGACAAATTTATTTCTGAAAGATGAAACTTTAAATTTGTGTCCCTGAAAGTAAAAAAAATGTGACAAATTCATTTATCCATTAAGTTTTGTTCCTTATCGTTAATTGAAAGAACCTATGTGACACATTCAATGACAAATTTATCAACGCTCTACACATTCACATTCAGGGACGAATTTGTCAATCTCTATCCAAAATATAATTTAATCTTCATATTTTTTTCTTTTTTAATCATTGTAAACATAAAATTATAATAAATACTTAAAAATTAGGAAAACAAACATAATAATAAATATAATATTAATTAATAAGCATTGTTCTGAAATTTCTATTGTAACAATATTAGGTAATGACAAAATCAAGTTAAAACTCATTTTTTTTGTAAAAATTAACTTAATGGTTATGCATTTTTGTTTGAGTCTCATATTTTGGATAAGGTATTGTCACATTAGAAATTTTAAAGCAAAAATATAAGATAATATCTTACCCAAAATATGAGTCTCAAACAAATTAAAATGTACAGCAATTAAATTAATTCTTATAAAAAAATGACACTCAAATTGATATTGTTATTACCTAATGTTGTTACAATAAAAATTTCAGAACAACAAACAAATTATGCTTATTAATAAATATTATGCTTGTTTTAACTTATGTTTGCTTTTTTATTTTTTAAGTGTTTATTATAATTTTATACTTGTAATGATAAAAAAAAGGAGAATATAAATATTAAATTATATTTTGCGTAGAGAGCTGACAAATTTGTCCCTGAATGTGTAGAGCGCGGACAAATTCATCCTTGAATGTGACACATATGTTCTTTCAATTAATGGTAACATACGAACGTTAACAAATGGATGAGTTTGTCATACTTTTTTAATTTTCAGGGATAAAATTTTGAATTTCCATCTTTTGAGGACGAATTTGTCAGCGCCTTACACATTTTGGGACGAAAATAACGATTAGCCCTATTTTCTTTTTGGTAACTTTCTTTTTGATATATTCGATTGGGTGAATAGAAAATAAGGGAAGAAAAAAATTATATTATATTATACTTAAAATTCGCAATGAATAAATATTTTTTAACACATAAATGATTGTATTTTATATTTATGATAAATATTGTGATTCAATGTTATTTTTAACTAGTAATAATTGATATTAAAAATATTAAAATTTAATTTAAGATGAAAATGATATGTTGAAAAGATAAGATGTTTAGAAAAAATATTCTAAAAATACTCTTATTACAGAATAATAATCTATGTGCTTGTCACCTAGTATTTTTCTAATATTAGGGGTATAAATGGATATGTTTGAGTTATGTTTGGTCAAATTATGATCTAATCTAATCAAATTTGAACAGTTTGATAATTTATGTGTTTTCAAAGAAAAAAAAAATTAAACTCAACCTAAACCAACCTGTTTATAAACAGTTTGGATTGAGTTGGATCAACGAGTCAAAATATTAAATTTTGTTTGTTTTTTTTAAATGCAATATTTTCATAAGCTAAATTTTTTTATTAAATGAATTAGACATAATTGTTTATTGTTAGATTTTTTATTTTAAAAAAAATGTGATGATGTCATACCCCATTCTAGTGACTCCTATCTATCCATGGAAAATGAGAAATTAAACATATCATATTTAATATAAGAAGTTTCAATAAACATAGTAAAAATGGGTTTCAAACACTTTTTTTTTTACCAAAACCAATGAAATATTACGACACCTACTCTTCATAAATAGATTCAAAATATTATTAGAAGTCCATCTAAAGTGACTTCAATCAATAAAACCCTTGTCGCCTTGATCTTGAAGGTTAAGGATGTGTTGATGTTTACTCAACTCAGGTCAATAAGTTTATGTAATCAATAATTATTGTATTTGATTTTTTTAAAATTTAAAAAGATATATCATATATTACATGTGTTAATAATCAACATCAACATCAACAACACCTTTAATCCAAGTTAATTGGAGTTGGTGGTAGATAAACCCAATGGTAGATCAAAAATATGACAAAGAAAAAGAAATGGAGAGAGGAAGAAAAAGTGGAAATAAGACAAAAGACAAAAAAATAAGTTAAAATAAAATGGATCAATTGGTTGGATCAACATGTGAGTAGATTCAAATATTAAAACCTGTGACCTAACCAAAAATTCAACAGGTTTGATTAGTTCAGTCCGAGTCTAACTCAAACATAAAAATTATCCAATCCAAAGTATTTAGGTTTGCATATAACCCACACCCACTTATACTCGTGCCTAATACTTCTTTTTTTTAAAATATTCAGAAATGTTTTTCCTAAAAATGTCATTCCCACCATTATATTTCCAAGAAATGTTATTTTTAAGAATGAAAATAAAGAGCTTAAATCAAACATAGTGAGGGGTGGATATGTGGAGATCACACTTGTGTCAATTACAAATCTTACCTAGTTTAAGGATAAAATAGAAAATAATAACAAAACCTACAAAACCATCTCCCATTCTTACACGTCATTCACTAAACTGCTTAATTTCATCACAATTGATAGCACTAGAAGTGTCATTAAATCTTATTTTTATTTATTTATTTAAAGATGAAGCACTTTATAAAAGCATCAAAGAAATGTATGAGTAATGTCCTATTTAAAACCTCTTAATATGATAGGTAAAAAAAATATATAAAGAAAAATTATAAGTAAAATTTGGCAAAAATCGTCCCTCTACACACATCATTACAACTAATAAGTCAATTAAAATATGAATAGTATAATACATCTTTCTAACATTTATTCAATGATTTTGAACAATGTTTGTGTTCTTAATAGTGAAAATAGTTTATAAGCTAGTCAAATGAGTTTATAAGCTTTTCAAAAGTTTTGATGGAGGAAATAAGACTTAAGTTTACTGCTTTTGCAGCCTGTAATCTAAAAAACATTGTAACTAATTTTTTTGGCCAATTTAATCCTACTATTACTTTTCAGTCGAACTCAACCAGGTACACATTTATCTTCCTTTCTTGTACCTTCCTCGACCATATATTGGCTTGGGTGTGACAGTCCTTACATGTAACCATCAAAATTCTATCTGCCATCCGGGAACTGCATCACTGAGGCTGCCTCATACTCGTGATTTCACCACTGGACAATTTGCTTATTGAGACTTTATCCCATACAATCAATGGTACTTTATAACAATTTGGCATGAGCAATCACGGAGAAAAAATGGAAACGGGAAGGATAAAAAACTCCTGATACCATGCATGTGAAAAAAAGAGGAAAACTGAATATGTATTTTTGCATTTGTGTCTCATATCATTGGCCTCAATGGTTATCCTATTAATCCATGAAGGGGACTAAGATAAATAAGGAAATTTAGAAAATTACAATCAATTAGGTTCCCTAATATTTGCATCCCTAAGATTTGCTATTGCAATCAATCAAATATATCATATAGATAACGTGATTCTTTGATGTGAGCCGTTGGCTTAGGTCACCTTTGTCGCTGCAACTCCTTTTGAATATTACTATTGCTTGATGGTTTGTCATTCTTATCATCTTCAATCAGCTCTGTTGATGGCACCTGCTCTATTAGTTTACAGAAAAAGATGTACAATATAAGTGTGTTAACTAATGTGATAAAATAGAATCAATGTACAATAATATATCAATGTTAAATAATCATATGTTACTTCAACATCCACTAAATCTCTTGATTTCTCACCATATCCTCCAAAGTTGTTGTCTCACTTATTTGTCTGGTGGATTCTGTAGTAGCTTCTTGTCTATTTAGGTGATAAGAATTGTCTTCACTGTTCTCATCATTCTTTGACTTGTCCTCCTCTTCCATATTGCTGACTTCATCATTCATACTGCCAAAGACATTTGATTCTTCAATATAATTCTCTAAGTGATTAGTCTGCTCCTGGTCAATGTCACACATAATGAGCAAAATAAGGCTTGAAGCTTTTCTTTTTTCATTTGAGAGAGAAAACTTAGAGTCTGTTTGGTTTTTACTTTGTGTACCAAGAGTATTTCCGATTAATAATCATAGACTAACTAGTTCCTTTTAAAGAGACTCAACAAAGGATTTTTTTTCAATGACTAGAAAATCAAACTTTGGTCAACAAGTTTAAGAAACCTGACCATTGTTTATTGAGTCTTATCGGTAAGTTTTGTTTAGTTTGAGAAAATATTTTTTATTTTCATTTTTTTATTTTAATATATAATTATAAAAGGTTGTCTTATTTTTACTTCATTTCCCGTTCCAATAAAATAAAGTGAAAATTGTAAAATGTTTTGAAATTACTTGTAGAAATTAAAAAACCAAAATTAAAAAATATTTTTATCAACATGTTATTGATTCAAGTAGTACTGAATTTAATTTCCTTAAACAAGATCTTGAATTTGAACTTTTTGCATAAAAAAAATTGTAATAAAAAGGAAAAATCTCACTAAAATTAATCAGTCAGATTATCTGGCGAAGATTAATAATCACCAATGTCATGGTGAAAAAAAAAACATTTTTATAAAACAAAAAGACCCTTGGTTACACTTACACACATGAATGATAGTTATAATTTATTTTATTAGTTATTTAGCTATGCATATGGCAAATAGATAAATATTGTTATAATTAAGATATAATGTAAAACCAATACTATATACTTTTGCCAATTTGGCACAATGGTCTTGTGCCAAAAGCCTTTAGCAACGGGAGTTACTAACCATGTTCTGAATACGTACCTGAGAATGATTGAAATTGAAGTCAACATTATGTGATTCATCAGTTGTATCATCCATCGTTGGTTGAATAGTTTGAGGCAGGGTGTCAGGTGGACTTTCACTGTTTAAAGTTTGTTGGGCCAAACCATCCATGTTAAATTGTTGAGCATCTATATGCAGGTCTTGATCAAAAGCTGAAGGTGAAACTTCATCTGCCATGGTTATCTCAGGCATCACAGACCTTGGTGATGAAGAAACTGAGTCATTGGAGGTTTCATCGATTGATTCTTGTTGCATTGCCGATGTGCCAGGATCTTCATTACTTCTTAAGTTGTCTGTGTTATCTTGTTCTGTGCTTGTTGAGTTGTTCACATCATTGATAACCTGTGCCTCATTTGTCACATTCTCTGGCATGTTGCACCATTCCTATTGAAAAGAAAATTCTAAAAATAAGAAGAAATATTCTTATCATCCCCTCATGACTTCCTATTGAATGAAGGAAGCAAATGAAGTGATTTATTCTCACATAGAATGCCATATTTTGTTCTTGTATTAATTCACAAATAACACTTTGCAGTAACAACTTTTATTACATAATAGTACCAAAGTGACTCGCCTCTGGTCTTTCTGAGTGTGTTTCATTGGGTAATTGATCCAAAGCATGAGAAGAATTGGAAGCCTGTGGTGCTTCAGTTTCCCTCACAGGATGTTTCATATAACCAAAGAAGCTATGATGACTTGCATGAGTTGGAGTATCTTCAGGCACATCAGATTTTGAGGACATTGAGCTCACATCAGCTGCATTTTCATCTATATGTCGCGGAGTAGTTGATGAAACAACATCTTTTGAATTGTTGTTAACTTCGGCATTATTATCCGCCTCACCTCTAACTCCTTGTGCTTCTTTTCCTCCATGGAATGAGGCTCCCCACAACTCTTCACTGCCAGAACTAACATCTCTATCAATGTCCCCATCATACAGTATAGAGTCTCTATCAATGGATGAGTTAGTCTCAGCATTCTCACCAACTGTTGATGTTGGCGAACCAACTTCAGAAACCTCCACTTGTAAGTCAGAAGCTACAGAATATGTTGGAGTGTGACAAATTCTCCCATGAGTTAAAAACATACTTTCTTGCCTCTTATCAACTATAGATGTGACTGTGTCATACAAAGCTTCATTTATATTCGTAGTATGAGTAGTAGTAGTAGTAGATACCGGAAAAGTAAGGAGCCTCCCGTGAGGCTTAGGAAACCCTGGCCATGGCCATGATCTATCTGATCCTGGCTCACTTATTTGACCTGACATGGATTTTGTTTCATGATCATTCTCATCTTTCATGTTTTCCCAATCAGTTTTACATTTTTCATTCCCCTCATGTGTTGATTCTTCTCCATTTGTTGGTGGATTAGGTATTTTTAATCCACTTTCACCACCTTCATTGTATATCAACTGGTCAATTAGCCAGTCATGAGTTCCCTTATCTGCATAAGTAGAATACATTCAGTTTTCTTAATAAACTTTTACCACAGTTTTCTCTTTTTGTTATTTAGGTACATTGGACAATCAACTTAATAGATCACTTGTTCAATATAAGAAGATTAAACTGTGGAAATTTATGAAATAAGCTAAAAAGGACTTATAGGAATGTCATAAACCATTTTTCATGAGTCCATTTAAGCTTTTCCAAATGTCCTCTTATTTTGAGAGTGATAAAGAGTTTGAGAAGGAAGAAAAAGGACGAGGAGAAAAAGTGAATGTCACCTGTATGATGCTTTCTGAATCTTGAGTATGCAAGTCTGTCAGAATATTTCCTTCCTTTATTAAAGTAATAGTGCTCTCTAGCTCCATGGTCATGTTTGGTTTCTGATGGGAAAAGGTCGCTTGAACTGAAACTTTCATGCCTGCTAAATGGCATGTCCTTCTGACTAGAAAATTCTTTAGGGAAACTATCTCCTGTGAGGTTAGGTTTCTCCTCAGAAGGATCATAGGGAATATCATAAGGACTTCTTGGCATAAAAGATGGGGCAGAACCAGGCCTGTCTAAGCCATCATCAAAGTCCTTTGAAGAATCTAAGTGATTTCTTCTTTTAGTAAGCACTGGTGCCATTGACATTTTATCAATTTGACACTTCTCAAGCTGCCCCTTGAATAGTTTTTTTGCTCTTCTTCTGGCTATGAGACTCTCCAACCTTCTGTTTCTTTCCATTTCTGAATTTCCAAGATACATATGATTTTTCTGATCTTCTGTCCATTCTATAGCCTTGTTACTTTCCTCCTGTGTTTCTTTCCCATCCTCTATCTTTTTCTCTATCTCTAAATTACCACATTCCACCAAGTCAACCATTGAAGGTTCAGATCTCAAGGTTTGCCTCTTAGGAACCTGAGTTTTTTTTGCTGACAACCTATTATCCAAAGAACTCTTTCCCTTCTCAAAAGATCTGGCCCCTTTGTTCTCTATGTTTCTTTTGGTGAACTCATTATGAAATACTGCTGACAAATCCTTGGCCTTTTCCTCTAAACCACCAGATACATCCCAATTCTTGTCACTAAAGTTTCTCCTTTTACTTGTGGCATTCTGTGATGGATACTTACAAAGCATCTCAGGTCTCCTATTGTTTGGTATCTTTGGACATTTTGGTTCAAACTTTTTCTGCCCTGCTTTTTCCTCCTTTGTTTTGACATATTTGAGTTGAGTTTGCTCAGAACTCCAAAAGATTTTAATGAAAATAACAGCACAAACAAGGAAAGGGGACATGTAAACCAAGAAGCTGTAAATATAAGAAAGGAATGCATATAGGATGGAGCATACTAATGAAGCACCTGAAACCAGTGGATGCCTTCGCATAAATGAGTAACTAGACTTGGCTGAATCTTGAACCACTTTGAACAAACGAATTTGAATGTCCTTCACATTCAAACCCATCTTTGTCTCTCTGAATGTTTGTACAAAGTACAAACTAAAATGCTTTCAAGCTTGTTTGTGGCTGAATGTATTTGTTACAACTCATCCATCAGTGAAAAACTCAAATTGTGAACATTTTATTCATTGCTAGATTCAGGAAAGTAACTATTATCATTACAGTCGCAGGTGACACATATGTTTGTTACAAACCTCATTGAAGAAATATTCAATGAAAATGTGATTTTCCGCCAAGGAAAAAAAATGTAACAAACTAGACGAAAATGATGGATAATCAAAATTTAGCATTGAAGTGATTTCGTAGGTTCATAGAAACCATTCAGAAAATTGAAAAACTGAAGGAGCAATAGAGATAAACAAGGCCAACTAGCCCCCAGATGGTGGTCAACAATTAACAAATGTTTGATTTTCCCTAACAAATGGATAGTCATTCCTATGACAATTTAGTTAGCATTTTTTAAGGAAAATTTTCGTTTGGCTGAAAATTTCATAGATCCTTTTATTTAGGAGTTTACTTACCATGCACAAAGGGGAAAATGGATACAGAAAAAAAACAAATGGAGGGGGTTTAATACTCTCATGCTACACATTATGAAAAATGTTTATAGTTACAAAACCATTTTCTCCATAAAATGTTTTATGTCAAAGATTATTTTATATATTTTTTAATTTTTTAATTAATGTTTGTTTTGAAAGAAATGATTATGAGTCACGATAAAGTTGTGCATTAGTAATTTATTAATCATAGATTTGAATCTTTCTTTCTTCGCATAGAGATGAGAGGTTTTTTTTTTTTAGTTTTGAAAGAAATCCAACAATTCATGTTAATACATTATTCGTGTAGATGTTATTCGTATTGAGTAGCAGCAGTGCATCACTATATCACACAAGATTTGATTAATTTTTAATTATTTTAAAATTTTCGGTTTTGATTGTTAAATATTCTAAAGATTAAATAAGTTGATATAGATACACACTTAGTTGTAATAAAAAAAAACAAATTACCTTGATAAAAATGTACCCGGTACAATAGACTAGTTTCTTGGCCTTGGGCTTAACAGAACATTAAAGATGGTAGCTGTCAAATTGCTTGTTGTTGCCTTGTTATTGGTAAACCAATGTTTCGTTACGCAGTTATGGCTATTAGCTACAACAACTTTTGTTAAATGATATTTTAGAATAGCATGCTCTATGAGATAATGGGATTAAAAAAGGTACTATTATATATAAAAAAGACAAAGAAATACTTTGATAAAAAAAAAAGAAAAAGAAATATTTTAGGCCAATTAACAGGGCCGTTGGTATTTGTTGCTCCAAAAATAATTTCTAGAGCCTCGGTTTCTCGTTCAACATGTGTTACTGATTTGTACATGACAATTTCACGTAGCAAATGTCACATATGTATATGTATGTATGATAAGTGGTTTTTGAAATTTTCAAAGATAAACGTGTGTATAAATCTATAAAATGACTTTTCTTAAACATGACTTGATAAAACGATTAAGATTTCATGTTTAACTTTACACCTCTGAAAAATTTTATTGGTCAAATGATTTATTTTATTTTTTATTTTTCTTTTTTTAATTTGATATTTTATTTTAAAAAAATTACTTTAATAAAGTATTTTAATTAAAATATTCAAAATAATCCTTTAGACAGATTTAACATCATTAATAATATAAAATTAATGACAGTTAAAAATTATCATAAAACTCAATTTTTTTTCCCTCCAAAACAGAACCAGAAATCAAGAATTCCTAAATCACAATCCCACATCAGAAATCAAGAACCCCTAAATCACAAATCACAACCCAAAATCAGAAATCAAAAATTCCAAATCACAAATCACCAACATGGTCATCCCCACTCCTCCGCTTAGTTTCTTATAGTCCGAGATCACAAGATGCATCGATGGAGATGCCTACACTGGAAGATCTCGTCGACGAAGTGGATTTGCGGTCGCAGTGTGTCAGTCTACGCCCTCTTTTTTCCATCTAGCAGCATCAGCCGTTGTTGCACGTGTTGACGAGGATGGTTGTGATGAGAGAGAGTATGTTGCCAGAGGGATATTCCTTGCAATCTGCTGCACAGATCCGATGGGTTTCAGAGGCTCTCCTTTAGCTTCTTCTCAGATCAGATGCACAGACACTTTTGAAACCTTCATACTAGACCCGGGTAGAGGAAAGGGGATCGAAAATGGTGTTGAAGTTGAGAGAAGGGAAAGGGTTTGAGAAGATGATGATGAGATATCTTAGGGTTAAGAAGCAGAAAATGAGTTTTATTCTGATGGATTAGTGTTGGCTTGTGATGGATTTGTGTTGTGATGGATATCGACAAGATCTGTACAATGTAATTTGTTTGGGGGCATATTAGAGGGATCAGAGGGAGTAGAAGAAGAGAAGAAAGAAACTTACACTTTGTCATAATTTTTAGAGCTCAAAGTTTTTATTTCATTAACCACGATATGGATGAAATAATCAAATTGAATTATCTTAAACAGATCAAAAAATAAAATAAGAGATTAAATAAATTATTTAGTCTTTTTTATTAGGTGAAATTTATAATCTTAAGAATTTATAAAACTTTCAAATTATACACTGCCATTAGGAATGTTAAGGCTTTTTTTTTTTAACTTACTTGCCTAAGGCCCACAATAAATAAAAAAAAGAACAAACAGAGAAAAATAATTAAAAGGTTCACTTTCATCTCTTATTCTCTTTACTATTGTCATTTATTGAATTTAATTTTCCACTTTTTTCAAGAGTTTGGTTCCCATTATTAAATATACAATTTGGATAAATTCAATATTTAATAGAAGTGTTCACGTAATAGTAAAATGCTTATTACATCAATGTGTTGATATGGATGTGCATTAGAGTGACACAGTAGCATTTCCCTTTCTAAAAGCAAATTAGGCTCCTTAACTACTCTTACACTTTAGTTTATGGACTAATCCTCGAATGTTTTTTTTATCGGCAAAAAAAGCATAACATTAAAGAGGTACCAAGGGTACCCAAACCAAACACATACCAGCTACAATTAATCCACTGCAAACAAAAAGAATACCGAACCAAGGTTATCCCATCTTTATCTAGTGTCATACATAATTATAGGATACTCCCAAGAAGCCCCTTCAAAATCTTACCCACCAATAATGTTTTCATTTTAGAATGAAGTAACATATTTTGTCATTCTTCTTCCTTAACCTCTTATAAAAGAACAAAACTTAAAAAAAAAAACATTTTAAAACATATAGTAATCTCATGCATGCATAATCCAATAGCATGTGTTTGAAATCGAGAAAAGAAAACCAATAAAAGAACAAAATACGCACGAGAGGAAAACAGAACTTGATTCATTTGCGTGAGCGATGATGAGTATTGACTATATTGACTAATGTGCCAAAACGAGAAAATCGACGGTTCAGATCTTCAAAGTCTCCCTTCAATCCAACGGTTATCGTTCGCTTCCTAATAACCTTCTCTCTCTTTCTTCCTCACCCACCATTGTTGCACTCTGCAAACTCCAATACCCACGTTCCAAGTTCCGATTTTTCGTTTCTGGGTCTCACTCACTCCCTTCGAATGTTACCCTTAGAGCATCGCTTTCACTATCTCCCTCCCTTAACCCACACCAAATTCAAACCCTTTTCCCGTGCAAATTCTAGGGTTTCCCTTCCCCATATCGAGACCACCCTCCGTCGTTTCAACCCCTCTTCGTGTCGTTTCCGATGTCCAATTTCATCCAACGATTCGCTTAGGTTCGGTTTGAGAGATGGCCACCCAACATCATGGGTGTGTCGTTCCGCCGGAGAACCCGATTCCGCGGCGGATTCCGGTGAGAAGAAAACCGGAAGCGACGACGACGCCGATTCAAACCGGAGAAAGGGAGGGTGGTGGTCGCGGTGGCGCCGGTGGCGGTGGCAGCCCCTAATTCAGGCTCAGGAAATTGGGGTCCTGCTCATGCAAATTGGGATTGCGTTTTTCGTTATGCGGCTGCTCCGGCCCGGAATTTCTCTACCCGGGTCGGATCCTCGGTCTCCAACGGTGTGTGTGAGTGTGCCTTATAGTGAGTTTTTGAGTAGGATCAATAGTGACCAGGTGCACAAGGTGGAGGTTGATGGGGTCCACATCATGTTCAAGTTGAAGGCTGGTGTTGTAACAAGCCATGATGGTGGTGGTGATGTTGTTGCAGGTAGTAGTAGTAAGTTGCAGGAATCAGAGGCTTTGGTGAAGAGTGTTGCACCAACTAGGAGGATAGTGTATACTACCACAAGGCCTAGTGATATTAGAACACCCTATGAGAAGATGCTGGACAATAAGGTGGAATTTGGGTCCCCGGATAAGCGGTCTGGCGGATTCTTTAACTCTGCTCTGGTAAGCATGTTGCAGCACTTTTTGCTGTGTGTGTGATTTTAGAGATATATAAAGTTTGAGAATTAAACTAGAATTGACATTGTTACTGTGGTGATGGAAACTTTTGATATAAGAACTTGGTTTAGAGCATTGGCGATGTATGATTCGTGTAGCCAACTTCACCTGGTGGGACAAGGCTTTTGTTGTGAGGAGGTTGATGCTGGAAATGGGTATCAAGAGCCTTATCACACTTCTAGATATTTTCTTTTACCTTATTTCGGGGGCAGGCCAGTGTTCTGAAGCTTAATGTTCTTGTTGCAGTATGTTCTGTTGTTTGAATATAAAATCTAGAGACCTGAAAGAGGAATAGGAATTATGGTTATTTCTCAGAATGAAGCAATTGTTTTGTTTTACCAAAAAATATAAACTCGGGGAATGCTCAATATCAATAGCTATGATGAAGGGGCAGGACTAAAATCTAGGTACTTAAGCGTTTCCTTCTTCCTGTAGAGAAGAGCAGTTAAAGATGAGGATTCAGCTCCCATCATTTGTAAATCATTATACTATTTTAGAAGGATAATTTTCAGAAAGCCTACTCCCATCTGAAGTATTAATTTATTAAAGCATTGAAAGCTAACTTTTATATTGGCTTCATGAGGACAATCTTCACACAGTAACAAAACCATTTAAAATTTGATAAGTATATGCTATTTAGTATTTGTAGTTTATGACCGTGTTACTTTCGTTTTCTCTAGTATCGCGTTATCAATTCAATATTGTATCACTGGTTCAAAATATTCACCTGCTTGTTCCATAATGATATGACCCATTACACATGGCATACTGACTTCATTCTCATATTCACAGATAGCCTTGTTTTATGCTGCTGTGCTTGTGGGGCTTCTCCATCGATTCCCTGTAAGCTTTTCTCAGGTGAGTTTGCATTCTTGCCTCATCTTAGTTCCTTGGACCTTCTTATACAACTTATGTTTCCCACAACTTTAAAATGATACATTTTTCTTAATAATTGTATGCTGTGTACAGCATTCAGCTGGTCAGATACGGAACCGTAAATCAGGCCCTTCTGCTGGTACAAAGTCATCTGAACAAGGAGAAACAATCACTTTTGCTGATATTGCTGGTGTTGATGAAGCTAAAGAGGAGTTAGAAGAGATTGTGGTAAGCCAAACTCTCATATTATTTTCATCACTTACAGTCTGTAGGGTACCCAAGAAAGATGTTTTTAGATGCCTGAGATCATTTTTGCAAAAGAGGTGGAGAGATTGATGATGATGTAAATCATAGAATCAGAGTAGGGTGGATGAAATGGTGAAGTGCATCTGAGTTGTTGTGTGACCACAAAATTTTCCTTAAGCTAAAACGAAAATTTTATAGAACAACTGTAAGACCGACAATGTTATATTGAGCTAAATGGCCAGCACATAGGCAACATGAGCATAAATAGGGGTAACAGAAATGAGGATGTGAAGGTGAATATATGGTTATACGAAGATGAATAAGATAAGAAATGAAGATATTCGACGAAAGGTAACAATAATACCGATGAGTGAAAAGATGAGGGAACATAGATTGAGGTGATTTGGACACGTAATGAGACGACCCTTGGATGTTCCCGCAAGAACAAAAGTTTGTTATCAAGAGCTCGACACAAAGAGAGGAAGAGATAGACCAAAACTCATCTGGGGAAAGGTAGTTAAACAAGACTTAATGGTGTGATATATAGATTGGCGGACGGTGTATCTTAGGACGGAATGGAGAAAAGTTATAAGCTTGGTAGAGGGTTAGACCTGTTGTTATCCCTATGTTCCAGATGATTCTTTTTTAGTCATTTTCTTCTTCATCTCCCCCCTTCTTTGCTTTTACCTTTTTTTTTCCAACCTCCTTGTATCTATCATTGGGTTCATCTACCACTGACCCCAATTAGTTTGGGTTAAAAGTGCTGTTGATGTTGTTGTTGACAGTCTGTAGGGTGTTTTAGAGGCTTTTTATTTATATTTTCATTTTTTAGTGTTTCTGCCGATTAAGGGTTTTAGTTTTGATTATGCTGATGTTCACTTGCCAGGAATTTCTGCGAAATCCAGATCGATACGTAAGGCTTGGTGCTCGCCCACCTCGTGGTGTTCTCTTGGTAAGTTCTAGCTAGAGTTTCTGATAATTGTCCTTATCCCAGGATGAAACCATATATTCTATTAGCCAACACTGTGTAGTTGTGAGTAATTGTCTTAGGATGGGTTACATATGTGAAATTTTGATGGGGGAATTCTTGGGCTAAAATCCAGTGGGGTCGCATAGTGTGATACTAACATTTCTTTCCCATATTTAAGTAATAATTAACTTGCAATAAAAAGGACCAATATTGTGTTGTGCATGGCATAGGCAGTCTTGGGTATAAATTCTTGAAATGTTTTCACTTTTGTCTTTTCTGAATGTTTGAGGATTTTTTATATTGTTTTAGATTGTCATCTAGGGAGTGAATATCTGTTGATTATCTTACAGGTGGGTCTTCCTGGAACAGGTAAGACTTTACTTGCGAAGGCTGTGGCTGGGGAAGCTGATGTGCCATTTATAAATTGTTCTGCTAGTGAGTTCGTAGAATTGTATGTTGGCATGGGTGCCTCACGTGTTAGAGATCTATTTGCAAGGGCTAAAAGGGAAGCTCCGTCCATAATCTTTATTGATGAGGTATAAAAATATATATTCTTTTGTTGTGTGGAATCTCTTGGTTCAACATATATTATTTAATATTAAACTGATCAGCATTTCTTTTGGTATGCAGATAGATGCTGTGGCTAAAAGTCGTGATGGCAAATTTCGCATTGTCAGCAATGATGAACGAGAGCAAACCTTGAATCAATTGCTCACTGTCAGCATTCCTTTGACATTTTCTGTTTCTTGTGAATGTAAAGAAACATTTTTTTTAAGTAAAACTACCTTAATGAGGTTAATCTATCAAAGTTGCATTGCAGGAGATGGACGGGTTTGATAGCAATTCTTCAGTGATTGTTCTTGGAGCTACTAATCGGTCAGATGTCTTGGATCCTGCACTTCGCCGGCCAGGAAGATTTGATCGTGTAGTTATGGTATGTATTCTATTTTCAATTTTTAATACATTACCTCCTAAGGTTTTAATACTGATCAACATCAACATCAATAACACCTTTAACTCAAGTTAATCGGGGTTGGTGGTAGATGAACCCAATGATAGATACGAAGAAGTTGAAAAAAAAAGACTAAGAAAAAGGATAAATAAGACAAGAAAATAAGATAAAAAAAAGAAGGGTGAAAGAAGGAGGAGAAAAATGAAGAGGAAAGGAACTAAAAGGGTTTTAATACTCATATTAATAGAAAGTTATCACATTGCATATCTTTAACAAACTTCCCGTAATTCTTAGGTAGAAGCACCTGATAGAATTGGAAGAGAAGCCATCCTAAAAGTTCATGTTTCCAAGAAGGAACTTCCTTTAGCCAAGAATGTTGACCTCAGTGACATTGCTTGTATGACCACTGGTTTTACTGGGTAAGTATGCTTCCCCTGCCTACTCTCCCTTTTTTGAAAATATAGAGATTGGAATTTCAGTTGGAAACTGGCTCATCATTATCTTACCTAATGGGATTATAAAACTATTGTTGTATTTGTTAAGATGGTAGTCAATCGTATTTTAATCCCTCTGAAAGATTCAAATTTCCAATGAAATCGGGATTCAAGTCATTAAATCCCTTTGTGGAAATCATTGATAATACACAACATATAGCCAACGTAACAGAACCCATTAATTTGTGTATTGAATTAATGAAAGTTGTGTATTTTTTTATTTTATTTCAGAAAAACTGATATGTTTTAAAGGTTTTTTTACCCGGTTTTATTTTTTACCCGCTTTTTACGTTAGTGACCCCTGATTTGGTTCAACACTGTTCAAAGCTGCTGCTTCATTTTGTGCGATTCTGAACTCTAAGTTTCTTCTTCACGAAGCATCTAGAACAATGAAAACTGACCCTAACTGCCATTATTCTTCCTCTGTACCTGCTACCATTTTGTCTCTGTTCTCTTTTTACTTGAATTTCTTCTTGGTTCACTGTTGATAGGTTTGAGTTTTTTTGCTTTTGCTGTTACTCTTTGAACCCATCCTCTCTTCTTGTTCCCCACACCCATTGATGGAGCTGAAGATGAGGTCATGAGGATCAAATGCTGGATCCTTGTGACTATAATGTGGCGCATTTGTTAGTTAGACATCTAGATTTTAGGATTAGAATATTACTATTTACTTTTGGTGTTTAAGTTTTATGCCTTGCAATTTATAACTTGTCAAAAACTTGATGTGTTGTGTACTTGTATTTTGGAGTTGTGAAGTTTTATACTACTTTATGGGTTTATGACTTGTGAATATGATGCATGACATTTATGGAATATGGGTTATATGTACTAAACTACTAATATGCATATATATGAATTTATATTCATATTTGCAAATGTATATGAATTTTGTAAAATCTTGCAATTCTATTTATGATTTTTACCCCCTTTTTGATCGAAGGTAAATCCTGATTTTGACTACCTTGCTATTTACATCATTACAGAGCAGATCTTGCAAACCTAGTAAATGAGGCTGCTTTACTGGCTGGGAGACAAAATAAAGTTGTGGTGGAGAAACTTGATTTCATCCAAGCTGTAGAAAGATCTATAGCTGTAAGTCACACTTGCTCATGGTGGTCTATAATTTACTCTAATTATATGGTCTTTAGTACCTTATGCGAACTGTTGGACCTAGTTGTATGGCATGGATAAAAGTAGTCTAACTTGTATTCCAGTGATGATTAACATTCACTCTTGGCCTTTGGTTCTTTTAATGTTCTTGGATGTTTATGTATCTAATTTTTACACACTTGACTGTTAGCACATGTAGTTTAGTCTGATTTTTCTAACTGTCAAATGAATGTAAAATTGAAAATTTCAGTTTTGCAATTGGTTGTTTTAAATATGAACCAAATTATTTGTTTTAGGGCATAGAGAAGAAGACTGCCAAATTGCGAGGAAGTGAGAAGGGTGTAGTTGCACGACATGAGGCTGGTCATGCTGTAGTAGGTACTGCAGTTGCAAAGCTTCTTCCTGGACAGCCACGTGTTGAGGTAAACCATTGAAGATGCTCTATTACTGGCAACTAAAAAATGTCACTGCCATTACAGATATGCAGATTGCGCTTGTATACACATATTTGCCTATTTGCAATTTTGGAATTCACTTGCTATGCTTTTGGGAATTTTAGTATGTTAGCCTGTGACTAGAATTACTGTATTTATGTTTAAAATTACTCTGATGATTGATGATTTCTAGTTCATATTCACTCTGATTTTGAGATTCTTAGTATATTAGTCTGTGACTAGAAATTATTTTGCTCACCTTTAGGGGCTTGGGGATGAGATATGAGGTTGATGGTTCAATTTTCACATTCATTTTTTGCTTCATTGGTGTTTGGAAATTATAGGTGTTTTGGTGAATAACGTATAAAGTACTGGAGTGGTATCTGATAAATAAAAACAAGGTGAAATTGTGAAAATCTTAGATAGGAGACTTCTGGAAGCAAAGTAATGTATATAATGTGCTCCATTAAATTTGGTTTGTGTTTCATTTTGTTTATGAATCATCATATTATTTGTAAATGAATATTTTCACTCACAGTTGTAGAACTTATAACTTAAGATTTGCAGCCTACTTGCGTATATAAGTTGTATCTTGGAAATCTCTATGTTGCACATCATTAGTCCTTAAATACTTTAAGGACGATTCAATGCCTTAATATGTTGTGCTTGTCATCAGAAACTAAGTATATTGCCAAGGTCAGGAGGGGCTTTGGGCTTCACTTATATTCCTCCAACAACTGAGGATAGATACTTGCTATTTGTCGATGAGTTGCATGGTCGCCTGGTGACCCTTCTTGGAGGACGTGCAGCTGAAGAAGTTGTTTTTTCTGGTCGAGTGTCAACAGGTGCACTTGATGACATACGACGAGCAACTGACATGGCATACAAGGCTATAGCTGAATATGGTCTTAATCAGACCATTGGCCCTGTTTCAATAGCCACTCTTTCTAGTGGTGGAATTGATGAGTCTGGGGGAGCAGTTCCTTGGGGAAGGGATCAGGTCCGGCAATAGTAACTTTTTACTTCTTCCTATTCAATTTCTTGCATATGCTGATTTTAGTTGGAAAACAACAGGGACATCTTGTTGATCTTGTTCAAAAAGAGGTGCAAACATTACTGCAGTCTGCACTGGCTGTAGCACTTTCCATTATCCGAGCCAATCCTACTGTTTTGGAGGGTCTTGGAGCTGATTTGGAAGGTAATTATACTTACTGTTTTTAATGTTTTGTAATTTAGAAGTGTGTTGGTGATTGTCAAATAATAGCAATGAATACATGCAATATGTTTTAACATACTTAAATGATTAATAGATATGTTTAGGGTTAAAGTTGTACTGTTTAAACGAAGAATATGATGAATTATACTTGAATGTGCAAGTACATAACTCTTTGATATCAGTGTTAGATGTATAGTAATCAAAATCACGAGTCGACTCATAGAATAGCACGATTCTACGCTTTTGCCATGCCTGAGCCAGTTCGTGCGGCTCAGAATTGCAAATGAGCAGAGTTGGTAGAATCACCATGCAGAATTGCAAAATCATGGGAACATGTGATTTCCACATGCAAATATTTTTAGTTGCTGAAGCGAGTCCAATTCACGATCAATTTTTGAGCCTCGTGACTGCTCCTCCATTTCTGTCGTCGCTGGAAAGGCTCTAGGAGGAGGTGGCGGCTGATGGGAGAAGAGGCTAGGTTTCTCTTTTTCTTAGTGATAGGGGTGATGGCTGATGGGAGAAGAGGGAAGGATTTCTTTAGTCTTGGTCATTGAAGGTGATGACTGATCAAGCATGAAAGAGGCTAGGGTTTTTTTGGGTGAGAAGGGTGTTGGTCCTGGACATAAATTGGCCCACTCCATCCCAAACAGTCTTATAATTGGGGAACTTTTTTTTTGTTGTCTTTTTATTATTAATCATATATTATACTATTACAATACTATAAGTTACTCTATAATATTAAAAAAAAATTATAAAAATATTAATACGTAATTATATATTATATAATACTATAATAGAGACAAATATATAACATAATATATATCAAGTTTTGTAGGATCTTACAATCCCATGATTTACAATCCTGTTTTCCCTTCCTGATCCTGAGTAGAATATTGAGTTTGGATACGTTGTGTTTACTTGCTCCCAACATTAGCTGTTTGGCTTGGAGTGTGAACAAATGCTCATTTTACTATAAAAGGCATGTGTTTGTATTTTATTTATGTCATTACACCATCAGTTGAAATTGCATTGAAGAATTATATTTTAGATTTGGATTTTGAACTTTTGTAACATAACAAATAGGAGTAGAAAACTAGAAATTAGATTTGGGCTTTTATTAGTTCATTCCACCTGGAGTTTATTATTCTATACATTGGTCATGTGAAGGGATTTTAATTAATTTGGGATGTTAGCATCATTTGCTTCCATGAATGTATATGATACTGATACTGATGTTGAATCACTTCATTTTGGCTTAGCTATCATGTTCTAATGGTGCTTATTCCAATAGAGTTTATATTTTATTTTATATGTGTATATATGAGTTTTGTAGGATCTTACAATTCCATGATTTACAATCCTGAGCATGCTCCCTAACATTATTTGGCTTGGAGTGTGAACAAGTGCTTATTTTACCATAACTTGCATGTGTTTGTATTTTTATTTATGTCATTACACCATCAGTTGAAATTTCATAGAAGAATTATATTTTAGATTTGGATTTTGAACTTTTGTAACCAATCAAATAGGAATAGAGATTAGATTTGGGCAAATTCATTTGACCTGGAGTTTATAATTCAATACATTGGTCATGTGAAGGGATTTTATTTAATTTGGGGTGTTAGCATCATTTGCTTCCATGATAGTTATAATGATGTTGTTGAACCACTTCATTTTGGCTTAGCTATCATGTTCTAATAGTGCTTATTCTTCAGAAAGGGAGAAAGTTGAGGGTGAAGAGCTACAGAAGTGGTTAAGATTGGTTGTCGCGCCAACAGAGCTTGATGCCTTTGTCAAAGGTACACAGCCACCTTTTCTTCCATCGCAGACAAGTTCCTGACAGTTGAGAGCTGTTTATTATGTCTCAAATATGGGGTATGAATTGACACCATTGCTCCGAAGCCAGTGAAGTTATGTCTCAAATAGCATGAATTCACCTTTACAACTTTGTACATCCCTGTAAGGTGAATTTTGGCATCATTTTTAACCAGTAGCCAGTCTGTTATTTGTGTTATAATTCACTCCACCAAATGTCTAAATCCATGGGAGATGGGAAGATGCAAATATACACATCAATACTCTTCACAGGTTTCACAATTCTTTAACTGGTGGCACCTTTACTACATGCATGTTGGTATATGAATTTGTTTTACTGACGATTATTTATGTTACATGTGATTTCTGCAAATGGATGTTTCTGTACAGTTTGATTTTGTGAAATATACAAGGAAATTTACCATGTGTTACTCCAAAGTATTTTTTCGGAATTTGTTTTACAGGCAATTTTTGTTACATGTGATCAAGTTCATCATATTGAGATTCGAATTGCGAAGCAGTGAGCTAATTTTTGAATCGTGAATAATAGTTTGTATTGAATTGTAAGATTCAGAGAACAATGGAAAATTACTTCAGTTACATCATATAAATTATAGTGTTAAATGTAAAAAAGTTAAAATAGAAATGGGTAAATACACATTTTAGTCCTTGAAAGTGTCAACCGGTGACATATCAGTCCTTGAAAGACAAACAAATAAAATTTAGTTCTTGAATGTAAAAAAATAGCAACAAATTAGTATGTCATTAACTTTCCTTCGTTAACGTTCGTGTTTATGTGGCAACTTAGGACTAAGATGCCATGAGAAAGAATGTCACTTGGGTTGTTGACTCGATATGACTAATTCTTCGATGTGTAAGTTTTGTTTTTTTTTTTCTCTCTTTCTGTCCTTTTTCCCCAAATTATCCTTCTTTCTACAACACATTCTAGACCAAAAGCATCATAGTTGTTCTGACCATTCCAAGCCACATGGAGTATAGAATCAACATTATGGTTTCTCCACCAATTTCCACCACTATGATGATACCAACATCGAAACTAATGTTGATGACAAGACCATTGCAACCGCTCAACCTTGGAGATGGTAGCATGGAAAGTCCCATAAAGTAGGATTTGCACCCTCTTTCACCTGCAACAAAAGTTTGCACAAATCCCTTTCACATTAGATCACACAAACATGGAAAAACACTAGCAAAAACACCCCATTAAAAACAAGTGAAATTTAAGAGTGGCACATAAAGATACAAACTTTGAGAGATGAAATAATCATTTTCAAATCGAGAGTGTTTGAGGTCGTCTAAGATGTCGACGGTAATGACCTCGACAGGTCTGATCATTTAAAGATTTTGGATTAAAAAAAGGTGGGAAGAATGATTCTTTTGCTCGTTAAATTGAGTGATTTGAATTTGAGAAAGACATAATGAAAAGGGTTTGATTGTGTATAATTGCTAGTGAAACCTCGCATAGTCTCATCCCTCTCTTCATTTTCCCCAATTCCATACCTCAACCTTTATTTCAAATTTCTTCCCACCAACACCTTTGCTCACAAAGTTCGATTCATGCCATTTCATACTTCATTGGCACCGCTTCCTTCAGCTATGAGTTCTTTGTGCGTTCAAAAGCCTCGGTCAGCGATGGAGCGGTGTTGCAGCAGGGGAGAGTGCGACGACAATGAAGAGCTTCGAGAAGTTTCTATCTCTAATAACAATTCCTTGATGCCTCCCTCCTTGGCTACTGACCACAACGATATGATGTGGTTGATGCGATGAAAGTGTTGTCAAACTTAAAGGATTTGATGTCATTGAGGGTCTCACAAGAGTTTCACAACAAATGAGTGCGAGGGAGGAGAGATGAAAGAAAGAGTAATTGTGGAAATAGATGTAACAAAAGTAAAAATACATAAATAAATCCAACCATTGGTTTATAATTGACAAATTAATTCATAGACATTTTGATGAAAAATTGGTCTTGCTAAGATATCAATCCATGTGTCACTCTTTTCCCATGACATTTCAGTTCTCAATAGCCATGTAAGCATCGACATTAAACATAATGAACGAAATTAATGACAGGACTGATATGTTGTCATTTTTGAACATTCGATGACTAAATTTTATTTTTCCATCTTTCAAAGACTGATATGTCACCAAATCACACTTGTAAGGATTAAAATGAGTATTTATCCAATAGAAATAGATAAAAACAACTTAACAAGAAGTATTATAAAACAATTATTAGTTACATCAAAGTTTGTAAAGTCTTTATTTTAGAAGAATGGAAACAAAGCAATTAACTAGAGTACATACATTAAACCACTGAGTGATAAATAAAGTAGTGGAATAATCAAATAAGATTAGTTTAGAAGCGTTTCTTCAATTTCTTTTCAATTAACAATTTAAGCTTATATTTTTCATGAGAATTGGTGCAAGTAAAAAGAAAAAGAACAAATAACCAATTGTTGAATCATATGGATCGAATGGTTTGTATCCATATACAAAATTGCATAGATTCATGCATCTATCGTAAGATTCTAATAACTATGCATGTGATTGTCTGCAGATGTATGTTTGTGTACAGTTTGATTCTGTGAAATATACAAGGACTCTACCATGTGTTACTCTAAAATATTTGGTCGGAATTGCTAGTAACATTTTAAGAAAGTTCGTTTCTAAATGGTGGCCCTTCCATAAGATAAAGCAGGCCCATAAATCATAATCAATTGCAGTTGTGTTGAGGTAGCAACTTGAGTCCAGGGGCAGCTATGAAAACAATGACATTTTGATGATAAGCAACTTTAATATTTTGTTTCTAGTCCATTTTCCCCCGACGTGAATGACACCGATGATTTTGTATTTTTCTATTAAGATTGTTGATATTTTGTAGGCAGTATAAAATATCTGTTGCCCTCTGAAGGCAACATTTTGTATGTGGTTATGATGTCATATTCATGTCAGTCATATATTTGTCTTTTTGCCTTTCCACTACTCAAAAGGGAGACTTTTTTTTTTGCCACAAAAAAAAAATAATTTGCGTAAATGCCACGCGGGCCAAACTATTTGTGAAAATGCCACGCGGACTAGTTCGCTAGTCAGATCAGCGAACTATGATGATGACGTGTCGCAATGCTGGTGAACACGTAGTTCGTTACACCTTCCAGCGAACTACGTGGCTGCCCAACGAGCAATCTTACCAAGTTCGCTAGGAAGGCCAGCGAACTAGACTTGACACGTGACAAATTTTCAAAACTGCGTATAAATTTTGGAAGGTCATAACTTTTGACTGAGATGTCCGATTGAGGCGTATGATATGTCAAAATGATCGTAATTGAGAGGAGATGTCGCTAACAAGTTCTGGAAGGGGACTTTGCCAAATTTTTTTCCCAAAAGAGGCCTCTAAGTGCCTCAAAATTGCGATTTAAGATTCAATCATTAAAAAAATTCATTTTTGTCTGCTTTTTTAATTATTTAATTAGTTAATTTAATGTTATTTTTTATTTTTTTCAATTACTTCTCTGAATTTCGAGCGTTTTGACATATTCTACGCCTCCATCGGACACTTTTATCAAAAGTTATGATATAAAATTGATAGTGCATATAAACTTCGAACAGTGATATTTTTTTGATAGAAATGTCCGATGAAAGCGTACGATGTGTCAAAATGCTCGAAATTCAGAGAAGTAATTGAAAAAATAAAAATAACATTAAATTAACTAATTAAATAATTAAAAAAAAGACAAAAATGAATTTTTTTTATGATTGAATCTTTAATTGCAATTCTGAGGAACTTAGAGGCCTCTTTTGGGAAAAAAATTTGGCCAAGTTCCCTTCCAGAACTTTCAAGCGGCATCTCCTCTCAATTACGATCATTTTGACATATCATACGCCTCAATCGGACATCCCAGTCAAAAGTTATGACCTTCCGAAATTTATACACAGTTTTGAAAATTTGTCACGTGTCAAGCCTAGTTCGCTGGCCTTCCTAGCGAACTTGGTAAGATTGCCCGTTGGGCAACCACGTAGTTCGCTGGAAGGTGTAGCGAACTACGTGTTCACCAGCATCGTGACATATCATCATCGTAGTTCGCTGATCTGACTAGCGAACTAGTCCGCGTGACATTTTCACAAATAGTTTGGCCAGCGTGGCATTTAGCCAAATTTTAAAAAAATTTGTGGCACATATAAAAAAGTATCCTCAAAAGGTTGGATTATCAGAGATGGGAGCGAAAAAGTAGAACTTTAAAAATGCTATATTTGGTTTCAGTTTTCTGTTAACTTCAACAAAGCCGAAGTTCAAGTTCAAAATAATATAGTCTTCAAAGTAAAATATAAGATGTTTGATCATTTTCATTTTTACTTTCTTTTAACTTAAAGGGGGCGTATGTAGCATAAAGGATTCTTGAGAATTACATTCTCATGAACATTATGTCAAGAAATATTATTTTCATGAATATATTTAGTTGACATTTAGTAATTTCAGAAAAAAAAAGTGAAAAAAGAAATGTGAAATAATGAATTGAGGAAAGTAGTTACTTAAGAAAATAACTTCTATTTCTATGAGAATGTAATATATCCACTTTTTACTATGGGAATGAGAAGATAAATATGAACGCTTTGTATTAGTTAATTACATATTTTATAATTTAACTATTATGATTTTGCAAATTTATTATCCAAGTTATTTTTCTCACTCATTTAATCATCATGTTTCAATTTTTACACATTTTATTTATCTTTTAAATGTGTAATGAGTGTTAACATGTCTCTAAAAGATGACTTCCTTTTGTCACCAGTTTTTGCAAAACAACATTGTTTTGTCACCAATAATGTACCAAAGTTGAAAAATATGACAAAATGTGCGAAAAAATTAATAATAAAATGTGTAAAAATTAAAAACATATTAATAAAATTTATGAAAAAAATTCAATGATAAAATTCACAAAATATATTATGCGCTTAAAGAGAATTCAAACCTTTACTCTCTTTAACATGAGATTTTGAATATTAAATGTGTATTATATCATTAGTATCTTGAAAGTGAAATATATTTCATAAATATGATATCTATATCCAATGATGTGATAGTTAAGTGATAAAATATATAATTAAATCTTTTGTATTCTTGAGAATCAACAATTTTTGAGAATTTTTTTCAAAATTTATATCAAACATGAGAATATAGAGGAGCATGTAATTGTACTTTTGTTTCTTGTTTACATTTTTTAGAAAATTGTCATCTTCTTTTAAATTTGTTTTCTATTTTTAAAGATTATGATAGGAAACACTGCAAACATTTATTTTTTAAGTTTCTTGTACAATTATTTAAAATAAGAAACCAATTGAAAATAAGATGACAGTATTGTAATTAAAAAGTGAAAACCAAAAGTAAAAATAAGATTATAAGTACGTCCTTTGAAACTCACTTCTCTAGAAATATTTTATAATATTTTGAACACCACCAAATAAATAACCTAAAAGAGAAGGTGGTAAATTAGAGTGAGTTGACCTAGCAGTGAAAGGGGAAAGAGTCTGAGAATTGGGAGAGAGCGAGGAAAGAGAGAATGGAAGTTTGAATTTTTTTTTCCCTCGTTTCTACCTAAATTTTTAAGTTTTTTTTTTCATAAATTCCTTAAAATTTTAATAGTTATTTATTTTTTAATTTTATATATATATGTAAGATGTAGTTGACTCAATTTCTTGAGGATAAGTTTAGAAAAAGTTAAATGGAATACTTCCATAATGTATAATTGCATTGGTTAATTTTTGCATGTGATGTAAAGTACTCACAAGCATTAGACAAGTATGAGACAAAACAAAAGTACTCACAACTCACAAGCATAGGGCAAGTATGAGACAAAAGGTACAGTACGCATGCATGTGAGTACTATACGTCTATACCTATAGGAGTAAATCAACGATGTGACGTGGAATGAATCCTCTTGGGGATTTTTGACAGGATAATTTTTTTAATTATTATATAGGGGTAAAAATTTTAAAAATTATAATTGTAAATTCTGTCACGTGACACCATTTTTAAATTAAAAATTGTATTATATATCACCATCTTAATTTTTTTTCTTGAAATCATAAATAAATTTATAACTTTATTGTATTTATCATTTAAAAGTCATAAATATTTTTTTAAATCATAAATAAATTTATAACTTTATTATATTTATTATTTAAAAGTCGTAAATATATTTATAGTTAAAAATCGTACTGCTTAATTTAATTTTTATTTTTGAAATAATTTTTCTTAAAATACTTTGTAAAGCTGTAAAAGTATTTATCACTTTACTTTTTGACCTTTTTTCTTTTTATTTTGGTTTAAGTCGTGCCTTTTACTTTTTTTTGTTTTCATTCTTTTTGTTTTGGTTTAAGTCGTGTTTTTTTGTTTTTTTTTGTGTGTGTATATATATATATATATATATATATTAATTAAAATTGTTTTTAATTTTTATTAGTTATTGTAATTTTTTTGTATTTTATATATATAAATTAAATTCTTTTAATTTGTTTTAAAGTTTTTTTTACCTTTTTAATTATTTTTAAAATTTTTTAGTAATTTTAAAATTGTAATTTCAAAAGAAATATTGTTTGATGAATTTTTTTTTGCTAATAATAGGCCTTTTTTTTATATATCAAATAAGATATATTAATTTTGATTTTGTTTATTTATTTTGGCAAATGTCATTATGTTAATTAATCATTTGGCATACTAAGGCTAAATAATTTTTATTAGAATAATTGTATGAACAGTTAAAATTTTATTATAAGAATAATTATTATATTAACATAAAATATTATTTAAGTAATAACACTAGTTAAATGCCTTTTATAAAAAGATTAATTAACATCAAATGAAGATGAGAAAGTAAAGAAAAGTAAAAAAGTACAAATAATATTAGTTGTCAACTTTTTTGTATGGACAATTACGACGATTGTGTCCTTCACTTTTATACAATGAGCATTTTTTTAGTCTATTTGGAATTGATTCGTCCATTTTATTATACATACGAGTAGTGATTGACCTTCCCAATGTTTTTCGTCGTTTTGAATCATCAGACATAAAATATGTACCCAAATATTGAGGCCAATTTTCCTAATGTAGACATATCTATGATTGTTCATGCAAGAGTCTCTCTCATATGTTATGCAATTGTGGAATGACACCCAGTAGACAGCGTCATGAGACAAAATATTCCGCATGATCCACCAAATTTAAACGAACTCCACAACATAAATATGAGAGGCAAAACAGATATTTTTTGGCCTTATTATCATTGTCGCTAGATTCGCGCATACAATGATTGGAATGATTTTATTGTTCAAGATGTAATGGACAAGAGTATTTTGCATGAAAATACAGAATACATGCAATGATATATACGTCAAACTAGACGATATATATCTCGTGAAGGGACACCCATGCCTGAGGTTTTCAATTTACTCTTGTAATTTGGATAAATTATTTATTGCTATTATTATTGATTATATATTTCTAACTTCAAAAATCTTTATTTATAGTCCTGTGCTGACCATCACCACCATTAATCACATGCTGACTCGAATGTATCTTCGGTGCATGTTTTTGGATTTATGCCCTACTATCATCAATCACATGCACAACCTTTTTGTCAACCAATGGATTTATCTGGATACATGCCTCAAGGTTGTGAACAAAATTCACAACAATTTGAGTTCTCAGCATATGTGCCTCAACACTCATTCCAAGTTTCTTCTACGTTCAAACATTTTTGAAGGACACTCACAAAGGTTTGATATCACCTTCAACACTCCGCCATCAGCATATAACTCATTACCATCAACATCTTTTTATCATTCGTCATTATCTACTCAAATGCATGACATAGATAATGAGGATAATGAGAATGATGATGATCATAATGATACAACCAATGATGATGATGGTGACGGTGATGATGATGTTCCTCAACAACAATAAACACACACACGTGATCATCCTAGAACAAGAGAAAGAGATGACAGAACAAACCCATCAACAAATTCAGTACAACAAGATGAAAGATCTCGTATCTAGAAGAACTTGTTGTGGGATATCATCTCACTATTAATTTTTTTCTTTAATGATTGTGTAATTAATTTGAATTTTATTTCATAAATATAAGTCATTCAAATTATATCTTCTGTTAATTCTACAACTACTTTTACAAAATTAAATTATCATTATTGTGCCAAATGATTAATTAACATAATAATTATATTTGTAAAATTACTTAAACAAAAAAAATTAAATATAACTTATTTCATATATTACAAGCAAATATTATTATCAAAATATTTTAAGTATTTTCAATTTTAATTTTTAAAATTACTAACAAATTATTCAAAAATAATTAAATAAATATATATAATACAAAGTAATTATAACACTAATTTCATATATATTTAATAAAAAGATATCAAAATTACATACTAAATATTAAACCAAATTACAATAATTAAAATGACTCACTTTTTTAAATAATTAAATTAAATAAATTTTTAATTCTTTAAATACCTTAAACTAAAATACAATATAACAAATTCAAATAACACAAATTATAAACAAACAAAATAAATAAAATCAATGGGTTACGTAACCCATATATAAAACAATATAACTGATTTTAAAAAAATAAAAAAAAATAAAAAAAAGAAAATTAAATAAAAAATCAAAAATAAATAAAAACTAATGTCAGATTTATATTCAGGACTTTGAAGTTGTGAATATAATCACAACTTTTGAACTCACTAAAAAAATAATAAAACAAATTAAATACTTTAAAAAATAATAAAACTAAATAAAAAATAAAATAACATGTACAGTCATAAATATATGTATGACTTCATACTTTAAAAAAATAAAAAAAAATATTTTAATAAAATATAAAAAATTACAACTTTTGAATGCATATTGGAAAAAAATTGTTTTTTGTCGGATTTAAAAAAAGCATAGTGAAGTCGTAAGTTTGTCTATGACTTCAAAGAAAAAAAATTAATATTGTACCACGTGATACAACTTACAATTTTTAAAATTTTTGCCCAAAAAAAAATTGTCCTCTATCTCTCAAAAAACCATCCTCTAGGAGGAAAAATTGGAGTAAAAAGACTCAAATGCATAATTTACTGTTATTTAAGTCCTTAAAAGATATTAAGATTTTTAAAAGTGTAATTAGTCTGTGATTTTTTGTAGGAATAACATGCCAAATTTAAATCAAAGGACATTGAGTCTGAAATTCTTATTTCAAACCATCATGTCATTCGAGATGCTAACAATTTGTATATGATTTTAGTTTTAGTTTTGTTGTTAATTTGATATATACACTTATGAGAAAATAAGAACTTTCAAATAGTACTTTAATTATAATTAAAAAAAGCATATGAGATTAAACCTAAATATAAACACTTGGATGACTATTATTACCATCACTGGTGGCAGTGGTAGTGATGATGGATGTAATTGATTTTATAATTTTTTTTTTTAATTCTATTCATAATTTTTTTTAATTATGAGCTAAAGATTACCATGGCCATCAAAGGTTCTTATCATAAAGGATTTTCATTCGAAACGTCACGTACATGCATGAAAGATTGATTAAAATATAGTAATATAACTTATTCTCTTCTAATCAATTGACTAAAGAGGTTCACATACATATAAAACTATAGAAGATGAAGTATACCAATATAACATCTATCTACAACTTGTTCTAATGATTTACTTATTGTAATACCATTCAATAATCACATAATCGACGCATGACAGTCCCTTCACTCAAACTAAAAGGATGATTTGGTTGAAGAGAATAATAAAAGAAAAAAATAAAAAAAAATATTTAAATTGAAATAGAGAGAAAAAGATATAAAATTCATATAAAATTTTAAAATTTTCTTTTTTTCTCTCTCCTACTTCTCCAAACCAAACATCCCATAAAAGAATTACACATATTTCCATTCCAGCTGTTCTTTTTTACAATATAAGGCTCATAATCAATCCACTAAAGAAGTTCACGTGATGATGTAAAAACAAAAACATCTTGCAAACCTCTTGTGTCCATTGCCAACAACATATTTCAGGTTAGTGTTGTACCCGCAGCATCGGAATCGCTCATTGGACCGTCGGCATTCTCGTCGTTTGGGGATAAGATTTTCAGTTTTATGAAGCGTGTGGCATCCACAATAATTTTCTAAAATGTCCTCATAAATAGTAAATTCTTCTACACAACCAAACTAAGTATGAGAGGTTAATATTGAATAACGACTTGACTAAAACAAAGATTGGATAGTAGGCCAAGTTTCTTGAACAACAGACTAAAATTAAAATGACCTATACCGAAAGTTTGCAATTATACCTATGATAATTTTTAATGAGTTGAAAGTGTAAAAACTTTACACTGATAACACATAACAGAAATTAAATTTATAAATATATCTTTCAATTATTAATGTTTGTAATTATTGTTAGAAAAAATTCTGATAGAAACCGATTCGATTTAACACATTTAAATATGCATGATTTTTGTTCTAAAATTGTCGTTAGTCGAATAATATATTAAATATTTGTGGTATTATATTTAATATTTAATTAATTCAAATCAAATTAAGCATTGTGGATAAAAAAATAATTCAAAAAAGAGAATTCACTATAAATGATCAACCAGATTTTTCAAACATAGATTAATCATAAGTTAGAGTTACTCTAAGTCCCCATCATTATCAATAACAAATTTTTCCCTTTAAATTTTTAATATTAGCACATTTCTAATTAAAGACTCGGACTCAATAAATAAAAGTTGTCACTCGTGATGCATCTCCTCAAGAACTGAACATTGTAAGGTTGTGTCTAGAAGTTTTGAGTTCTTAAGCAAATTTTATATGTAAGTTTATTTTAATATAACTTATAAATTGTCATTTTTATTATTATAGCATTTTGAATTACAATTTGTTCATTAAAGTTTAATAATCAATCAATTTCACTATTTCACTATATGGTAATTCATTCAATTATTATTTCGTAACATACTTGATCTCAAATTAAAACTAAAAAAATTAATTTTGAAAAAATTCTCTTAACAATGACATTAATTGTATGTATTATTTATCATATTCTATAAATATTACATGCACTAAAAACTTGATTTTTTAATATATTTAAAGAATTAATAACTGAACAAGAACACGTGATCTTTTTTTTTTGGACAAAAATTGAACATGTGATCTATTACTATATAATATTTTCATAAGAAAAATTGTGGATCATACTACTTCTATGAAATTTAATTTCTATGTTCATTTCAACATCATTTTAAAAAAAAAATCAAACTAAATGTAAACTAATTTATCCTATAACTTTCTAAATAAGTAATAAAAGTTCTCAAATAATCTAAAACAATATTATTATATATACATATTTTAAAATTGCATAATTTTACTAACAAATTAATTACAAATATTATAATAGAATTTATTACTTAATAATTTAAATTCAGAATATTTTTAATATATATATAGAAGAGTTTGATCAAGGGCTCGGTTGCCTTATTGGCCTTGTCGTAGCCACGGCTCCTGAAAATGGACCACTGCATGTCACTCATGATCGATGCATCTCCTCAAGAACTAAACATTGTTAATTGTATATTGTTATTGTAGTTTTGGTAGAAAAAAAATGACCACTGCATGTCACTCATTATGCTTTTCTTTCAGGTCGACTCGATCAATGCATGCTTCGATATATATATATATATATATGTTTATTCTTCATTCCAGTTTTAAAATGACACGTAAAAAAACAAAATACATGCATGGCACGTGGGAAACAAGGGCAAAGGGACATAAAGTCGTTTACAAACTTAAAACTTAAAAGGCTGAAAGGTGAGCGAAAATATGGTTGAAATGCAAAAATATAACGGTAAACTTAGGTTTATCGTAACGCTGTGTTTGACACGGGAGAAAAATAGAGTAAATAGACACAAAAAGATACAACAGAAATAGGTGAAAAATAAAATGATATGTTTGGTTTTTACAAAAAAGAAGAGATGAGGAGAGATAGAAAAATAAGTAAAAATAAACGAAAAATAATGCAATGGATCTTACTCATTTTGAAATTATTTTTCCTTACTCTTACTTACCAGACATCCCTACCTCGTTTGGATCTCATCAATATTAATATTATTTTTCTCTTTCGTTCCAAACATAGCCTAAAGTATCTTTAGTCATTATGTGTACGTTGGCATCTAAATTATGGCAAATACGTGTTTAATTTACTTTAGAGAATTCATTCTGAGTTTAAAATTAATTTTAGATATATTTTTTAATTATATGTTTGATTTTATGTTAAAAAAATAGTATTATTAATTCTAAGTTTATAATTACTTTTGAATTAAAATAACTTTAAATTTATAATTTTTACGTTGAATCCAAAAATTTATATTAAATTGTATTATAAAAACATTCAAAAATAAATTACATAATTTCTAAATTAATTTTATCAACACTAATTCAAACACATGAACTACGTTACTGAAACAATGAAATCGATATAAGATAAAAGATGGAGTAACTTTCAGCTAGCAGCCCTGTACTGTTAATTTGTGGTTGAAATTGAAACAATGAAATCCAGATAAGATAAATAAAATCAGCTGAATTTGAAAAATGATAAAAGCACTAAAACAGTTCTTGAGAATATGGAATTGTGATTGGTGGTTGCAGAATTTCGAAGAAGAAGATGAGGGTATAAAATGTGTTCAGGAGACATGCCTGGGGGACAGGGAAACAGTGAGCAACGTGAAGAGAGGATAACTCTCCAAGGCTCTGGTGAGTGGTGAGCACAAGGCCAATTAGGCCCATGATCAAACTCTTAATTTAAATTATGTTTAATTAATTTAAAAATTATTTATAATTTAAATTATTAAGTAATAAATTTTGTGATAATATTTATAATTAATTTGTTAGTAAGATCATGAAATTTAAAAATATGTATATACAATGATTTGCTTTAGATTATTTGAGAACTTTTATTACTCATTTAGAAAGTTATGGGATAAATTAGTTTACATAAAAAAAATTAGTTTGAATTTTTTTTAAAAAAATTGACGTTGAAATGAACATGGAATTTAAATTTCATAGAGTAGTAAGATCACATTTTTTTAATGAAAAATATTAGTGATAGATGACATGTTCAATTTTTGTAAAAAAAATAATTAATTATTCTTTTGGAGTAACTTGAGAATCTATAATTGAAGTAAAATATTTTTTTCACCTAAAACTTTGTAAATATATAATAATTAAATTTAATGTCCTTCAAATAAAGAGATCATATTGTTGTGATAACATTTGATTAATAAAAGAATGAATGATGTCAATGCTAATATAATATATATTTTTATATATTTTAAATAGAAAAAAATACTATATTAGTATGATAAAACATAAATAAAATCAAGACAAAAATATAATAACAACTAAAATAAATTATTTAGCAAACATTTATGTATTTCTGATTTTATAAATATATATATATATATATATATATATAATTAGATGTCATGGGTCGGGTTAGAGTGAAAAATAGAAAAATTTGTTATTGAACCCGTATATTTAATGGAGTCTGAATAAATTGGATTGAATTTAATCTAATCTCTAAAAAAATCTTAATCAAATTAATTGTGTAGGATTAGGTTTGTGGATTACCTGAACAAGTGAACACCCCTACAAAAATAGTTCAAAATCATGTCCCAAAATTAAGAATGATCATCGTTTTGGAAAAATTATTTTGAAGTTTTTAAAAAGATATGAAATCAAACTGATTATAATAAAAAACATAAAAAAAATAAATGTGTATTTTAGCCTTATTGAAAGAGGTGTGCATATTTAGTTTTAAATATCTTTTTTAGTTTTGATAATTTTTTGAATTATTTATGGCTCTTAATAATTTTTTAAAATTTTTTTATCCCTAATAAATTATTATTATTTTTTGTCAAAAAGCGCTATCTAAATAATTTTTTTCACTTTTTAAAGTATTATCTAAAAAAACTTTGGACCAAAATAAAATAAAAAATTATTAGAAACAAAAACTTTTAAAAAATATTAAGGAACAAAAATAAATTTAATTTTTTTAACAAGTACCAAAAACACATATAAGCGTTATAGTTACTACCCGACAATATTTCTAACAAAATGGTTTGAAGAAAAATATCCATAAAGAACAAAAACACTGAATGGAGTAGCTACCAAAAATTCATGATTTTCGATAAGTTTTAATTAATAATAGAAATCATTTAAAATTGTATATTCGAGAGAGTATTGTTAATATACTGTTTTATAAGAAGGGCTAATAGTAAAGTTTATATTTCTATTAGTTAAATTCTATTGAAATTATAAAATCATGAATGAAACTCATTAAATAAGAAGCATGACTTACAAAATTTTATTATTTTAATAAACCTTAACTAATAAAAAAAATATGTTAAAAAAGGTGTATTTGTGTTTCTACTTGCTAACATTTCTCATTTACCCATTCGTTTCATTTTTTTTATGTTTAAAGTTTTCTTATATAAATTAATAAAATCAATTAAAGTTTTAGATTTTATAAAAAGTATTATACAATTTTTAATATATATTTTGTTTTCATATTAATTAGATTCTCTCTTATGTATGCTTCTTTGAAAAATACTAACCAATGTTATGCTAGTCCACACACTTATCGATCTATATCAAATTGTATTTCGGTCACCATTATGAATGAAATGAAGTAGTTCTATTCCTGTGAGAGAAAAAAATACTAACCAATGTTTTTAGAGTATTAATTAAAGAATAAAAAAAAAAATACCCCCTTTGGCTTATAATAACTTTTGTATAAGCTAGAAAGGAAGTTCTAAAATATTGCCATTTTTCAGTTAAAAAAATATCATTTTAACTTTTCAATAATTTTAAATTGATGAACTGAATTGGGTAATTGGTTTAGATTATCAAGTTAATTAGGCCAATCATCCAATAAATATTTCCACTACATATTTCTCATATTTTTCATTCTCTTAGTTGCTCTATTCTGTCTCTTAATATAGTAATGTATTCCAATAATTTTCTGCAACTTTATAATTAATGTTTGAATTTTTTAGCTTTGTTTTGACACACCAAAGTTAACCTAATATAATTAGTTCTCAGCTTTGAGAATTAAAGGGAATGACAACAATCAAATTTCGTCCACATTATGGGCAGGTATATATTTGATTATATTTTTCGTCTATTTGTTAATTGTTTTGAGGAGACTGATGCATCATATTCACTTTAAGCTGGTGATATTGACCACCTTGATGCAACCTTTCTCATGGCTGACAACATTGCACATGGAATGAATATTAAAAAATATAATGTGCTTTAATATTTATATTATTTAGCACAGTTATGACAAATTTTTTAATTGATTACTTGGTTGGGAAATTTGTAGTTGCTAATTTTAGTTGAATATTTTTATTAGATTGGGCTGTCAATGTCTCCTTTGAGCAATTGATACATACTCTTAGACCATCACACTTCCTTTCACAACTTTTACTCTGAATTATAACTTCATTCTTCTTTTGTCTGTGTTTCATATTTTCTGCATACCTTTTAATTACAAAAAATACAAAGGGCTTTACTATAAATAGTTTTCAAGTGCTATGTTGATTCCTATTGTTTATTGTTTGATGAGTTGTTGTAGAAGCCCATGATTTATGATAGTTGACCATGATGTGATGGTCTTTAAGCTATTAGATGTTGTTATTGCCACTAATTATGAGTTTCAATTTATGTGGATTAGGTGTCAAGCAATCAAGGTTAGAGCAATTGGATGAAATTCAAGTGAAAGTTATCAATACTTCTAATGGTAAGAATTTGCTTCAATGTCCATCTTTAATTTTTGAATAAGAGGTATTCTCTTTCTTGAGTTCATTTCTTTCTTCTCATTACATATGGACTTATCATATGATATATGTTTCATATTTTTCCTGGTGTTTTTTCGTCTTGATTTTGTTTCCTATATCATAAGTACAAATCGTGCTTAAAATTGTTGAATCTGTTTTGCTTATAAGGTGTTTGACAAAATATCTCACCCAAATTCTGTTATGATTTCTAACAAAAATGATTGGTGAGGTCTTACCTTTGTCTAATGTTTAGTAGTTTAACTTTTTATGGGTTTCCAAATGTTACATAATTTTATTTTCAATTTTTTTTATTTGATAGGCAGGCGATTTTGATCCCAAGGATTATCCTAATGCTATAGACAGGATGTTGGGTAAGAAGTTGGCTTTCAGGTTTAAGGCTCTAACAATTTACACATGTTTCAATCTAATGTCTATATGTTAATTGTTATTTTTTTAGTTAAATGAATGAATTGTTCATGACCTCACGCGGATTTCATGTTCTTTGTCTCTATCTAATGTAGTTCATATCATGCATTCTATTCTATTCTATTCTATTTTCATGTTGGTCTTGGCAATAATTGTATGATTTGATATTGCCTAAAGAACATTATATATTGTTGTGTTTTGTTTTCAAGTTATTGTGCATGTTTTAAATTTTATTGGAAAGGGTGGCTATGCAGACTTCTTCAATTATTAATTGTTATAAAATATATTACATATTTTAATTTTTTTAGTTTTGGTTCTCATTTACTAAGTTTTACATTGTTACAACTAAATATATAAAATTATATTATACTTCTTAATCTAATCATAAATTTTCCTATTAAAAAAACAAAAAAACAAAATATAGTAGAGCGTAGCGTAGTGGAGCAACCCGAACTTATACACGGGTGAAAAAAATACTAACCAATGTTTTTAGAGTATTAATTAAAGAATAAAAAAATACTCCCTTTGGCTTATAATAACTTTTGTATAAGCTAGAAAGGAAGTTCTAAAATATTGCCATTTTCCAGATAAAAAAATGTCATTTTAACTTTTCAACGTATTATTAATGATTTTTTATTTATATCCCTATGTAATATTAATAAAGAGCAATAAAAATTATAAATAAATTAATAATAATAATAATAATTTTATAAGTTAATTATTTTTTCGTTAATTTATTATTATATTTATTTGTGTAAAATAGGATGAAAATTATCATAAAATGAAGAGAGTAGAAGGTTTAATTAAAAAAATACAACAATACACTCCTATGTGATTTTCAATAAAACTATAACAATAAAACTTTTTATTTGTCAATTCCTTAACTAGTGTCCAAACTCCACATTAAATAGTTAAGGATACAATAGAAAAATTAATGCTTAATTGATATTAAATACAATAATAAAAATAAAATATATTTTTGTTAGTAAAACATTAAGATAAGATAGGATGTGTATTGTGTAAAACAATTATACATTGTCATCCAAACAAAATCTATCATATATAATAAGTTAGTTTGTTAACTTTTGTGATAATCACTTTAAAAGTTATATCAATAATAATTTGTTATTAAATAATAGTCTATAATACTTTACACGGTCAATATATGACCATTAAATTCAATTAGAAAAATAAGTTATGCACGAATAATGTAAAACAGTTTTACACATCATCTTATCTTAATCATAACAAGTCATGTATGATAAATTTGTTAATTTTTATAATAACTATTTAAAAGTTATATCAATATTGATTTGTGATTGAATAAAATTTATTTTACAACTTTTGTAAGACCATTAAACTCTATTAATTAATAATAGTATCTTAGTTTCTATATATAACAAATAAATATATAATTCATCAAAACCAATAAAATAGTTAGGGTCTTGCTAATAAATGTCGATAGGGCATTGGTTAAAAAATTAAAAATTAAAAATTAAAAGCAATAATGTGAAAATCATAAAAAAAACATAAAAAAATCATAAATAAAGTAATTTTACACATTTTAATAAAAAATTTATTCTTTTTATTCTTTAATTAATATCCCAAATACACTTGTTAACATTTTTCAAATAGTTAAGTTGGTTAATTTAAATTTTATTTTAAAAATATTTATAGAATTAAATGATTTAAGTGAAGAGCGTGTATTTAATTACACTAATATTTTAAGGGATGATTTTTCAACCAATAAATATTACTTATATTATCAATAGTTTAATAAATGCTCTTTTCATTGTAAATGTCTAAATGAGTAAATATCTTATTAATAGAATTCCCAATAAATTAAGGATTAAAATTTTTTAATATATTTGAAAGTAATTTTATATTTTTAAAAATACTTTTATTTATTTCTTATGTATAGCAACTATAGAAGTAATATGTAGTAAAAATATTGTGTGTTTTTATGAGTAAAAATATAGGGAAAGGGAATGTGACTCTAGTTCTAGGTTAAATCTCCCCACAATAAAAAAATTTACATTTATCTCAATCTAAACAAATGAGTACAATGTAGAATATACCATCTATCACATGCTGTACAGAGGTTCTGTCTTGTATCGGTCTATCAACCCCTAAAGAAGGTGGGGTGGTGTTACTGGTCATCAACGAAAGGAAGTTTGATTTTGAGAAAATATCTAAGCCCGCGAGTCACGAGAGCCACGTCATGTGCCACTTTTGCTTCATACTACTGTCTGCCACTCTCTATATAATGTAACGCTTGTGTTCAACCATTCACTTCACAATCTCAAATTGCTTCATCGCATTATTGCAGATAAGATCAACCCTTCTTCCTTCAGGTTCTCTCTTATCTTTGTCTCTCTCTTTTCATCCAACATGTGTCATGTCATCATGTTTCCCAAGCTTTTTTGAGTGTCTTTCAGTTGTTGTCTTTCTTTTTTTCATATATATATGTTTTTCCTTTTCTGAGATTGTCTTGATTGATAATTCTTCATTATGGCTTGTTTGGTTGTTGTAAATAAATATATTTTGGGGAAAAAAGGGGCTGCTTGAATGAAGAGGGCATGGTAGGTATGGTTTGAAATTCTCTGTTTTTGTCTTGTTCTGCTTTTTTTAAGATGGAAGAATCCTGACTCAACCCATGGTGATTTTGCATGAGTTTTTTTAGATTTAAATGTTATTTTGTCATTCAAAAAAGCATATTTGAGAATTTGAACAATCTACAGTGATATGTAGATTGGAGGTTGTGACTGTGAACTTCAAATATCATCTTACATTGCTTCCAATTTATTACTACCTGTAGAATAAAACATTTCCATTCTCTAATGTTTTTTGATTTTGTTTTTTTTAAAGAATTTGCCTTTTCAAAAGTGAAGAGGCCAAGAGGGTGTGTGTACTTTTTAAAGGGGACATTGTTGAATAATAAATTATAATCTTAATTAAAAAATTGTGTAGATTATAACAACTTAATATTTTTATTATAGAGTTAAATATATTTTTAGTTCCTGCAGACGTCATGTTTGTGTTTTGTCCCAACAAAGTCAAATGTCTCATTTAGTCCCTCTCCCTCATTTATGGAAATGTGTTAAGATCCCTATTTCTACTAATGAGGGACCAAAAGGAGACCATTTTTGCGAAGGACAAGGACAGCATATGATAGATTTTCATACATGTGGAACCAAAAAGAGATAATTTATTTTTTTAAGGACTAAAAACAAACCCTGTCTTATTTGGAGGGAATAAAGCATATTTAAGTCTATGCTATATATAACTTTTTATTTTTCAATTAATGATTACAATTCAGCACTTTACCTTTTCAGCAGCTTCATAATTTAGTATACATTATTTTTCTGTCACCAAGTATAACATGGATCTTTATCCTCTAAAGAGCATCGATTGCTTTAGAGCAGTTAAATCCTTTTTTCTTTTTAACAATTCCATAAATATGATGAAAAACCACCATCACTGGTTTTGAAGTGAAATTTGGTAGGTTCAGATTCCATTTCTAGGAAGCTCTCTAGTTTGAAGATCATAATGAGAAGTTAATTGACTAACTACTTTGTGAATGTGAAAATTCATAAATGAAGTTAATATGTTAACACAAAATCTATTGATATCTGTGTATAGAGATAGATATGTCATTTTACTGCATGCCTGTTGTAATTAAACTTATATTTTGTCTTTCAAAACTTGAAATGCTGTAGATTCGCGCCAAGATGACATCACTTCATGCTAATGTGACATCAGTTGTTTGCAAGAGTGGCAACCATGCTTCTCAATCGAAATTCGCAAGCTCTTCATTCTTGCCTGGGTTTGATGTTGTTGGTCGTGCTTCAAGTGCTTGGAAGAAGGAACTTGTCCCATCTTCCATTTCCTTGGTGCCAAGAGCTACATTAACATTTGATCCCCCAACTACCAACTCGGACAAAACCAAACAAAGGAAGCACACTGTTGACCCTGCTTCTCCAGATTTTCTTGCTCTTCCTTCATTTGAACAGTGCTTTCCAAAGAGCACCAAAGAACACAGGTGATCCTTATCTTTTTTTTTTTTTTTTGTTAGTTTATTTTATTATTGGAATTTGATCACACAGATAATATGGCTTTCCAACACATATGGACACAACTCACGAGTCCTCAAACAGCTTACTACAATTAATGTATGATCCATCATGTGTGTAGGGAAGTCACTCATGAAGAAACTGGTCATGTGCTCAAAGTTCCCTTTCGTCGAGTTCACCTGTCTGGGGAAGAAGGACACTTTGATACCTACGACACTAGCGGTCCCCAAAATGTAAACCCAAGGACTGGTATGAATAGCTAACTTTTTTGTGCATATTCTTTATATGTTGCATTTGTACAATGTAGCACATTCATTTTCTTTGTGACTAATGTTGGGCTAATAAAGACTTTTTTTTTTTTAGTGAGTGAATGAAACAGCTATAATTCCTCTCATAGATACATTCTCAGATATTATTGTTGTCGTCATCGTCGTCGTCTTTTACTGTTTTCTAGCAGCATTTGCAGATTCTCATGATAATCACTACTCACTAGGCTGAGAGCATTGTATAACGTTTCTGTGCATGTTAGATAAATTGTCCTGTCTTTTCTTCAATCACTCGTATTGTCTATTGCCTATCCAAGTAGGTTCAAACTGTCTTGTCAGATTACCAGCAACTAGATTAATGCTGAGCCACCCCAATTTATTCTGATTGTCCTCCATTGTAAATTTCCTTTTATTGATTTCCATTAACAGGCCATATATATTGTAATCTTTTTCCAGAAGGTATTTCTTTTTTACATTTTCAATCTAGTATTAGTTTATGCTAATCCTGAGTTTCTCCAATTTGCTACCATTATCTATATGTTCTCAATTCATCAAGGCTCTTAATATCTATCAACCATTGTAGAATTAAAACATCAGACTCTTGGTTTTGCAATCTAAGGGTAGAAATGAAATTTAACCAAATAACATTTTCATTTTTATATATATATTCTTTAATTTACCCTGACTTATATTACTTGAAGTCTTGAACAAAACCTCAAAAGTGATGGAATAGTATTTGTTGCTATCAATGAAGAATCTAATTTTGGCCTTTTATGTATACTTGCACTAAGCTTTTGGAAATTTATACTTATTTACTTGATTTGATTTGTTTCCATGGATTTGATAATTAGGACTCCCACAATTGCGCAAAGAGTGGGTTGATAGGAGGGAGAAACTGGGTTATCCAAGATTTACTCAGATGTACTATGCTAAGCAAGGAATCATCACTGAAGAGATGCTTTACTGTGCCACTCGTGAGAACCTTGACCCGGAGCTTGTGAGGTCAGAAGTTGCTCGTGGGCGTGCTATCATCCCTTCCAACAAGAAACACTTGGAGTTAGAGCCCATGATAGTTGGAAGAAACTTTTTGGTAAAAGTAAATGCCAACATTGGAAATTCTGCAGTTGCAAGTTCTATAGAAGAGGAAGTTTACAAGGTTCAATGGGCAACTATGTGGGGAGCAGATACTGCAATGGACCTCTCAACTGGTCGCCACATCCATGAAACTCGAGAGTGGATCCTACGCAACTCTGCTGTACCAGTTGGGACTGTACCTATTTATCAAGCACTTGAAAAAGTTAATGGGATTGCTGAGGATCTTAACTGGGAGGTTTTCAGGGACACCCTGATTGAACAAGCTGAGCAGGGTGTAGATTACTTCACCATCCATGCAGGAGTTCTTCTGAGATATGTTCCATTAACAGCAAGGCGCATGACAGGAATAGTCTCCAGGGGAGGGTCTATTCATGCAAAGTGGTGCTTAGCTTACCACAAAGAGAATTTTGCTTATGAACACTGGGATGAGATACTTGACATCTGCAACCAGTATGATGTGGCCCTATCCATTGGTGATGGGCTAAGACCTGGATCCATCTATGATGCAAATGACACAGCACAATTTGCTGAGCTCTTGACACAAGGAGAACTGACCCGTAGAGCATGGGAAAAGGATGTTCAGGTGATACCAATCAGACTTTCTTTATTGCATGATACTAATAAATTTATGGCAAAATGTAATGATTTAGTCTTTAACTTCAACTTCTTTTTTTGACATCACAATGTTTGCATATCTATTTATTGTATTACTTTAGTTGTTAATTCTTCAGCATGAACACTTAAGATTTTCTAAGGATAATTCTAGTCACATATTATTAAGATTACTTACTTTGATAGGAATAGGCTAATAAATAATGATAATAATAACAATCCATCACATGGGAGAGGTGTATTGAAAATACTGTTGAATTTACCACTGCTATGATGGCCAATGAAGTTCCTAGTTGGGCCACCTTGTAAAACTAAATATAATGCACTGTTTCTATAAAGATTTTGATATATGGTGATCCTATCTAATTTCATATGATATTAAACTATCATCATCTGATGCGATATTACAATCAATATATCTCTGGAGACGATGGGGGCTTATTGTATACTGAGTTACTTTACAGGTGATGAATGAAGGACCTGGACATGTCCCAATGCACAAGATTCCTGAAAACATGCAGAAACAGTTAGAATGGTGTAGTGAAGCACCTTTTTACACTCTTGGTCCTTTAACAACTGATATTGCCCCCGGCTATGATCACATCACCTCTGCAATTGGTGCTGCCAATATTGGGGCACTTGGTACTGCTCTTCTCTGTTACGTGACTCCAAAGGAACATCTTGGGTTGCCAAACCGGGATGACGTGAAGGCTGGAGTTATAGCCTACAAGATAGCGGCTCATGCTGCTGATTTAGCCAAAGGTCATCCATATGCTCAAGCCTGGGATGATGCATTAAGCAAGGCAAGATTTGAGTTCCGATGGATGGACCAGTTTGCTTTGTCATTGGATCCGATGACAGCCATGTCCTTCCATGACGAAACCCTGCCAGCAGATGGTGCGAAAGTGGCTCATTTCTGCTCAATGTGTGGCCCTAAATTCTGCTCTATGAAGATAACAGAGGATGTGAGGAAGTATGCTGAGGAACATGGCTATGGAACTGATGAAGCTTTGCAGCGTGGGATGGATGCTATGAGTGCTGAATTTCAAGCTGCCAAGAAAACTATCAGCGGGGAGCAACATGGTGAAGCTGGTGGAGAGATTTACTTGCCAGAAGAATACGTTAGTTCCAAGAGGTGAGGCTAAATAAAATGTTTTACTTTTTTAATAAGATGTGCCTTTTCTCATTTGACATGCATTATAATGGCATTCTGTGAATCAAGTCTATAAATATGCTAATAAGAAACTTAAACTGAGTAGAAAATCTCAATATAGAATATGGCATAATCAACTTTATTGCTTGCACAAAGCACGGGTCTCCTTTGGTGACTATTTAACATGAAATATCATGTATTGTAGAGTAGAATTTTGATATTTCCGCAGGTTAGAAGTCTGGCAACTCATGCTATTTGGTCTCATAGTAATGACTACAAAAGAGTAGTGGGTGAACAGGGATCTTACCGTTGAGGGTTTGGGGAGGTTTATTAGACTTGTACAATCTTACCTCTGAAGGGAATCAAGGCTCACTCTCTATTCTCATGATGATTATATGAGGGTGAAATATATTTCCACATTCATTGTTCATCATATACTTTTATGACCTACCAATTGAATTAATGTTACAAAAAATTGAATTAGTAAATGCTCTTGGACATCTCTTAGGGACCAAGAATAGATATTGGAAAGAAAGGAAGGATTTTATTGAATTCAATGGAAAGAATAGAAAATAGGAGAGAGAGATCTCTTCTAAGGGTTTCCTCTCCACAAAGGACTTCTCCAGATAAGTGTGCTACAAGTTCTTTTGCACCTGTCTGAACTACTTTTTATTAATAACTAGAGGGTGGAGGGACTTCTGGCGTTTATTGTGTTACTTTCCATTTGTTTCTCAATCAGTTACACACACTTAATACCTCAATATTTCATGAAATGGTTTTGCCGACCATTTAACCTGCCTAGGTGCTTGCAAATCAATTACACACTTAATACCTCACTATTTATTGAATATCTTAATGCATATTATTGTGCAGGACTTAAATGGAGCAAATCAGTTGGAAGAACTTGGAGCTAGCTTCCGAACTGGCTTATCAGGGTGTGGAGAAGCATTATTAAGCCTTAGGAGTAGGAGAATAAGTATTGCGAATGTCTTTGGTTTAAGAACTTCGTCTTTTGTCAACTTGTGTTTTGTTATCCAGTTCTCAGCAATAAACTGCTCTGGCAATCTACTTTCATGTACAATGCCATCTTTATCTTTTGGGCTATTTTATTAACACCATAGATGCACCAGGGGTGCCTGAATCTAAATGAGCTCCGGCTATGAAGCTAGGATGCTAGCAGATCAGGCTGAGATAGTCCCTTTGAATCTGATCACGGTGATGCCTGCACAGGGAGCGTGCATTTTTTTCTTTTCATGCTTCTGCAGGAAATACACGTAAATGCGGTTTGGATTAAGCTAATCTGGGAGGCAGCAGATACAGCATGTTGGCCATGCCATTTGGTCACTGTTAGAAGTAGTTGAACTGGAAGAGTATACTACATTATCTGAATCAGTAGAATACTGCTGTTCTTAAAGATCTTAAAAGTTGCAATGCAACATAAAATCCATCTTCACTTAATAATATATGAGAAGAGAAATACTAGCAACACTTAATAATAAAGAATGTGGTATCTCCCTTGAAAGAAGCACGCATATTTATAATTAAGCTATGTCTTGAGCAAGATTGAATCTTATGGAGACTTAAGGGAAACAAAGAAAAGTACAATGTTGCTAGCTTTTCTTGTATGAAAGATAAAAGTTTTCACTAAGAAAACTCAAGACCAAGTACAAACACTGTTTTAATCTACATATCAAAATTTGTATGAATATTATACCTTATAATAAATTTATACTATGGGTTAATTTCCGTTATTAGTGCTGGATCCAAACACAAAATCAAGTTCACATGATATTAATTTTTTTGGTTGAGAAAAATGTTTAGGGAGAAGGTAGGTTGTCCCCTCCCATGCTGAGATATGCTCACAAGTTGGAATCTGATAATTGATAAACATGGTCCTCTGGAACAATGAACAATATAAATTGGAAGGACTCTAATCCAATATTAACAAGTTAGTTGATTTGAAAAAAATATTTGCTATAATATGATCCAGAATAATGGTATTCTTAAATATGATGATCATCATGTTAACCAAAATATTCATGAGAACAATTTAGGATACTGATAGTCATCGTTAGCTGCCAATCTTCTAAGATGGGACTGGATTCTAACGATCATTTGTTAAGAAATGATAAGAAGTATTTTGTGTAATTTCCTCGGCATGAAGTTATGCGAAACCCGTCAAAACCAATGCAATTGCATGGTCACGCCAACGTTCCAATTTAGTGTATTGAAATGTGTAAACTTCCATTTGAAATGAATAAACCATTTTCAAATGAGCTACTTTCTTTTTTATGGGAGACTTTTGCATAGATAAAAAATGTTCCTACTTTGTTTAATTTTATTACTCAACCTAGATACCCTCCACCTCATTTTTCTTGCATAGATACCTATCTTAGACATAGGCACACCGCAGGCATCAAGCGGGACCCACATAGGTGTATCTTTGCCTAAGTAAAGCATCATGAAATTGTTCTCTACAATGCCTACATAGTCAATGGGTGGCAGTGCATCAGAAATAGGAAATAGAGAGAGCAAGTGTATCTGCTCAGTTTTGTTTTTACTCTTTAACCCATCATCACGCATTCTTCTTTTCTTACCTCCTTAACCCACCTTGTTTGCACACATCTTTGCACCTTTGACACAGCTCTTACATGACAAACTTACTCATGAGAGAAACACACACCGTGTATGCTTGTTCCGGATTGAGATTGTCTACAGTTTTTAGAATATCATAAACAATCTCAACCATGAAAATGTTTGGTTCTATAGCCAAAAAATACAAAACTGTAAACACCACTGAACTAATATGAATCGTTGGATTGAAGACTAGTTTCATAGTTACATAATTCTCTCAATAATCCTGCATAATGACTATGTACTTTCATAATTACATAATTCGCTCAATAATCTTGTATACTGTATACTGTATATCAAAAGTTCATAAGTTATAAGGTTAGTTTCGTGGTTGAAGGGAGAAAAGGGAAGAGAGAGGTTGTGAGTTTGAATCCCTTCCACTAATATTCTAACAAAACTAACAATTAACATTTGCCTATAAAAAATATTATGTATAGCATACCAGGTACTTTTCAAAGGAGGTCTTGTAAAAAGTGATGACACTACATACTTATACCTTTATCACATCTACACAAATTATGTACTTGTACCTTTATGACATACATCACTATTAAAGTATGTGATAAAGGTATAATTACTCAGTTTACAAGACCTCTTTTGAAGAATTCCTGATATGTGTGGTAAAGGTATATTTGTAGGAACCTACATGATGACATGATTATTGCAAAAACTTTACTACATACATGCTAATTATGGTTAGTTTCCCCACTCAAGCACACAAAGACCTTCCTTATTTCCTATTTCAAACCTTTCCAACAACTGTGTTGTTGAGTCTTACCTACAATTCCTTTTGTCTGTTATCACATCACTTCACACATACACTCTTTCTTGCTTTCTTTCCCTCTTTTTTATATAATACTATGATGATAATGCAAAGAAAGAAAAGAGAAACACACAATGAGTAACACAGGCTGTTTCTTTGAGAAAACAAGCTTGCCCTGGAAAAAGAACACCAGAAGATCATCTAGGAACAAGCTTGGGAGGAGTTGCAAGTTCAGGCTTCCTTGGCGGTCTGAATTGTCCCCCATTGAGTTTCTGAAGGATATTGCAGATAAAGTGACAAAAGCTATATGCTTGAGGTCTGCGAGAAAATCTTCAAACCGAGGTTCGTCTTCCATGGGAAGATCAAAACCAATTGGGGTATCTGTTGATTATTATAGGACAGCAGCTGTTGAGGACTGCATTGAGTTCATCCACTCCTCCTTTTCTAGATCAAATTCTGTAACTGCAACACCAGGAGAAGAATTTCCACATATTTATTTAAGAAACTTTGAGTCATAGACTGTGAAATTAAAGATTATAAGGAGTGCTTGCTACTGTATTTCAGTGTCTATCCTCTTGAATTTGTTCAGGTTTACAAAATAACAATGACACAGACTGTGAAGGTTATTTGTAATATATGTGTACTATGTCTCTATACAAACATAATAAGGTGTATCTTCTTTTATGGGCTTCTAACAGTATGCATTTCATTTCAGCTGTATCAGTACGTTAGAATTTCAATAGGTTTGCATTATTATTATGAACGATAATTAATGGAAATCAAGTTCAACCGCGCGTATGCGTAATTATTTGTTTAAAACCATTTAATAGGTCTCACATTCACATTTTCTTTCTTCTCTGGATCTGTTGGAATTTAATTTGCATAACAGGCCTACTTATTCTCTTTGGAGCATAAGATTTGGGTGTTAATATTTAGAAGTTATAAGAAACACCTCACCTTACTTTTATACATACATTGTATGACAGTGAATCAATAGTTTCATACCGTTTGCAAATTGAGTAATGGTCTCACATCAATCATTATGGGTTTCTTGGCAGGCATCATATCTAAATGGTTTTATGCTGTCCATTTTGCAAGAGATGATAGGGCTACTGCGAAGGTTATCTGAGCCAACGTTAGAGTCAAAGCTCGGAGCGCGCAGAAGGTTCCATATGTTCATGTCTATGGGATAAGAGTCAGTTAAGGTTAAAACTTCAGGACTTGGGTCAATTCCATCTAATCATTGGGACTTGATAATATTTACTGAATGGCAAGTTAAATTTTGATTTTGATATCACTAACAAACAAAATAGGATACAGTCTTTTATTTTCTTAAATATATCTCCAACACAGACCAGCAACAATAACATGATGTTTAAGGCTTTTAGCTAATCGTATGATTTTAGTACGGTTCATTTACAATGAATTATCAAGACATATTGTCATTAATAGTTTAATTTCATTTAACATTCCTGTTGGTTAGATACAAAATATATATACTCTTCCTTTTCTGTTGTAATAAACATAAATAAGAGTGTTGGCTAGTCCTTCTATGTTGTCACACACACCACTTAATAGTTAATATTTATCTATCTTCTTTCCTTGCCCTCCTCGTGAGTCATAATGAAATGAATTTTTCTATTTTAAGATTGAAATTTGGCTTACATTACCAGAAACAAGACATTCTTTTTAGTTAAAGGCCTTGGTGTTAAGTAAATTAAATTACCAAAAATCTCCAAATATATCAAATTGTCAATTAACAGATTGTACCTGACCAGTAACTGATCCAAAATGAATCATATAGTTCTGTAAATACGTTGATCCAGAAGAGCCAGACATAAAGTATTCCATAAGATCAAGAGGTTGGAATCTAAGTGGACAAGACAACAATGCATGCATTTGAGGAAAAAAAAACAGGTAAAACAAATATAAGGTAATAAATCACTGCTGCTTCAGTTCTTGGCAAAGAGGCCTCCAAAGCCACCTTTCTTCTTTTGTGGCACTGCCACAGAGTTCTTGTTGCGGCCAGTATTGCTGGTGGTGCCTCCATTCTTCTCCTCCACCTTCTTGAGGATTGGATCAGTCTCTAGCAGCTGGTCTTCCTTCTGCAACCCTCCAAGGATCCAATCAAGAATACCCTTCTCTTCTTTGCTTCCACCAGCACCCTTTGCAGCTGTGGCTGCAAAGACTCTACCAGTTGCTGGAGCAAATGACATGATGATGGAAGCCATGTTGCAAGCTGAGAAATCTACAACACACACTTGTGTGTTAGTGATGAGAATTAAGAAGACAAATAATGGGGTGGACAATGTTTTGGTGAACTTTGAAGAATAAAGTGGGTCTATGTAATGATAATAATATATATCTTCTCTTGTGGCTGCACCTTACAAGTGAATTTGAGCCGTTGGATTGGGCTATATGGGGTGATATGGAACGCTCTAGCACGAGTTCTCCACAAGTGTCTTATCTTGATTGTGGCTATTTTTTTTGGTACATAAATTTTTTCACAAGGAGAGGAAAATTATGCATGGCAAGTTGGGTTGGGGGGAGTTCATCCTCACTCACCTGCTGAGGTTGTGAATTTGACGTGTGGATGCACCACATCCATTGGCTTTTCCCACCCCTTTATGGGTTGAACATTGTCTCCATGTAGTTGCCATCGGCCACTTTTATGTTTTTGGTCATAAGCAACTGGGCCTCTATTGGTATATTTTTTAGTTGGAGGCCCGGGGCCCATTGGACAGTGTCCATTGTCTCTGACTTGCTTCTACTTTTGGGTCCGAGACAGCAAGGAAAAATAGTAGGTTTAGACCTATGAAAAAATAAAGTTTAGGCTCTTTTTTTTATTATGCTTTTAATCATTAATTATGTATAATATATTTTCAGGTGAAATAATTTTTTTTCCACATGATTAATAAGATGTTTTTTTTGTAACAAGGATAGACTAGATATTTTTGAGGCGTGAAGATAATGAAAATGGATTTTATTTCTTTTAATAATTTTTTCTCCATTTACATGATTATGTATCAATTGTGTTGGATCTTATTAGTATTAATGAATGATTTTGATCTCTCAATAACTATTTATGTATAATATCTTAACTATTACAATCAAATTTATTAGTTAGTTTTTAATGAAATGTTGAAATGGGAAGGTTTTTTTTCCAAGAGTTAAAGAAAAAATTTAATTGATTGATTGATGGTCTTTTTTTATATTCTTTCTTTTTAATGTTCAATATTTGGAGTTAAGGACATCTAGTAGAAATCAAAATATGATTAAGAATGTGTCACTAAATCATTTAATTTTACTAATAACTTTTTGGGTGAATTAAGGTATATTCAATCAAGAATTAAGGATTAATTTCTCGAGAATATTGATATTCATGAATAACATCTCTCAATAAAAAAATTTATATACATAAATCTTGGATTGAATCTCTAATTACATATTTAAAAGTTATTTATCAATGATATGATATTATATTGTCATAATATACTATATTTACAGTAATTGTGAGCTGTGACTAAGTTATCAGTAGTAACATCTTATTCCACCTTGAAAGGGCATAAAATTAGAAACAGTTTAACCCTTGATACTTCTCAACGAACCATTTCGAATGAAAATTACCAATGACTTTGATCATTGTTGTTGGTAATTTGCAGAATAAATCACGTGGATATCATTTACAGACAATTCGACCATTGAAAATCTAAAACATTCTGACGACTTTATGATCATCAGAAAAGATACGTAAACTAATGACTTGGTTTTCGCTACCAAAATTAATTGTACAATACAGTATAATACCAGTTCTGTATACTACTATAGTACTACTTGTTTATCTAAGTACATGATAATATCGATCTGAGTTATAATATACTACCAAATTCTAACTGCGCTGATTTAAATATTCTATTCAGCATGAAATTTCCATAAAGCATGAGCATGTGGTCTGAGAATAGTGTGTGCAAAATCATACATTTGTCTAATTTGTTAGATTGCATTAATTTGAATAGACAAACCATTTGACTTAAAGGAGCGAAAAAGAAGAGAAAAATATCAAAATCTTTGGTTGGTGCAGTTAATATGGAAAAATTAAAGGAGCTAAAAGAGAAGTTTCGTCAGAAGGTTTCCACCTCTATACTCAGAAGAATTCAGCCAGTAAACTCTATTGATTTACACATGTTTTCTTCTCACGATGACTGATCAATAGATTTCCATTTGTTTCTAATTTGTAGCAAACCCATTTCTCTCTTCGGTTAAACCGTCTCTACCTACTCTTTCTCTTGCACTCTACACTGTATTGGGCTCTCAAGAATACTAATAAAAGATAGGACTTTGGCATATTAATTAAATGGTCGTACATGCAAGAGACTAAAAGTAGGTAGGGCTGTGTACTTACTTTGCTTTCACCCAGATATATATATATATATATATATATATATATATATATATATATATTTAACTTATATGGATATATTGGTAGGAATATACGTTAGGAATAGTCTAATATGAATGTGAATGTGTTTAAATATGAAGGTGTTTCTTTATTTATTATTCAGTACCTTTCTACATTTTTATCACTACATTAACAACAATAAGTGCATCAAAACACATGATTCACAAATGGATAAACAATTGGCAAAGGAATATTTAACTGCGTCACCATGACAAAGTAATATGCCATGATTCACCTCCTGATTTCCAAATAATCTTTTGCAAAAAAAAAAAAAAAAAACTCACAAATTACCTTTCCTTTTGTTCAGGTTCGATTAAAAAATAAAAAGTATTATACATGACTTCAGACAATCTTTCATCTTGTTCAAAACGCAAGCTTCTTACAAGGGACCTATTTAATTTATTAATAAATCTTAGAATTCAAAACAGGTCAAACTATAATATAAGTGTGGATAAAAATAATAAATAAGAATAACCAATCCGGTAAACTTTTATTACATAAAATTCACTCCAAAACCCTTCTCTCACAGAAAAAGATGCATGCATGGATGTTTCTGATTTGCTTGTGAGTCACAACACATGTACAGTTCCTATCAACCTAACAGCGACTCTAGAAGGCCAAAAAAATTCCCAACCACCTCTCCTAAACCTTTCTCATTATATCATCCTATAAATATATATATAAACCTCCCTTCAATCACTTCAAACTCCAAGCCCCATAATCTTAATTAAAACTGCCCAAACAACATAGCGTGGTGCAAATGGATACACTCCCTCTTCTCTTCACCCTAGCTGCTCTTTTATCCGCATATTTCCTTTGGTTCCACCTCTTGGCTCGAACCCTAACCGGTCCAAAAGTATGGCCCTTGGTTGGCAGCATTCCAAGCATGATCGTGAACCGCAACCGGGTTCACGACTGGATGGCAACCAACCTCCGCCAAACCGGGGGTTCAGCCACCTACCAAACCTGCACCCTCACCCTCCCCTTCTTCGCTCGCAAGCAGGGCTTCTTTACTGTCACTAGCAATCCTAGAAACATCGAACACATCCTCCGAACCCGGTTCGACAACTACCCCAAGGGACCTCACTGGCAGGCCGCCTTCCACGACCTCCTAGGCCAAGGAATTTTCAACAGCGACGGCGACACGTGGCTCATGCAACGTAAAACCGCTGCTCTAGAGTTCACCACCCGAACCCTAAGACAAGCCATGGCTCGCTGGGTGAACCGGACCATAAAAAACCGGCTATGGTGTATTTTGGATAAAGCTGCTAAGGAAAATGTCTCTGTGGATTTGCAAGACCTACTTTTGCGTTTAACCTTTGATAACATTTGTGGACTCACCTTCGGTAAAGACCCTGAAACTCTCTCGCCGGATCTACCGGAAAACCCCTTCACTGTTGCCTTTGACACTGCCACAGAAATTACCTTGCAAAGGTACCACTAAATTTCTGCTAGTGTTCAAATAGTTTAATATTTTTCTTCTTCTAATTTTTCATTCAAATATCATCTTATATACTCTCAGCGTAAAGGCTTACAAAAAGAATTCATAGTTATTATGATACTTAGAAAAATGCAAGGGTTCAATTGTTTTTTAGACATATAACTAAATGATCGAGTTTAGAAAGAAAAAAAAAACTTCTTAATAAGATCTAGAATATCATCCTAGGGTTTCTCATAATAATTTATTCTCCTCACACATCATAATATTGATAAATAAAAAAAGATAATGCGGCGATATGATGAAATGTAAGATACCCTTATTGAATATTTGTTATCATTATAAATTAAATTAATAACTATTATAGATTTTAAAATTTCTATAATTTTTTTTGTGAATATATAATTTTTAGTTTAATATTTATTTACTTGAAAAATTTATACCTCAGCCAATAATAAATATATTAACAACCACTTTTAAAATAGTTATTATAAAAAACATTTAAAGTATTATATATGAAGATTTTCGATTCTTTTATAGTGTTTTTTTCCATATTTTCTCTATTTATATTACATTTATTTTTTCATCTATGATAGGCTTCTGTACCCTGGCATAATATGGAGATTCCAGAAGCTTCTTGGCATCGGCAAGGAGAAGAAAATAAATCAGAGTTTGAAGATCGTCGAAACTTACATGAACGACGCCGTTTCAGCTCGCGAGAAATCGACTTCCGACGACTTGCTATCAAGGTTCATAAAGAAGCGCGACGGCGCCGGAAAACCACTGAGCGCAGCTGCTCTGAGGCAGATCGCGCTGAACTTCCTCCTCGCCGGCAGGGACACGTCGTCGGTGGCGCTCAGCTGGTTCTTCTGGCTCATCATGAACCACCCCACCGTTGAAGACAAAATCCTCGCCGAATTAACAGCGGTGCTCACTTCCACCCGCGGTGGAGACCGGCGGCGCTGGACAGAGGAGGCGGTGGACTTCGAAGAAGCGGAGAAACTTGTTTACTTAAAAGCAGCGTTAGCGGAGACGCTGCGTTTGTATCCATCAGTGCCGATGGATTTCAAGCATGCGGTCGCCGACGACGTGTTGCCGGACGGCATGGCTATTCCGGCGGGTTCGACGGTGACGTATTCGATTTACGCTGTGGGGAGAATGAAGAGCGTGTGGGGCGAGGATTGCATGGAGTTTAAACCGGAGCGGTTTTTATCGGTTCAGGGAGACCGGTTCGAACCGCCAAAAGACGGTTACAAGTTCGTTGCGTTTAACGCTGGACCGAGAACCTGTTTGGGGAAGGACTTGGCTTACTTGCAAATGAAGTCCGTGGCTTCCGCTGTGCTTCTGCGTTACCGGCTGTTGCCGGTTCCCGGTCACCGGGTGCAGCAGAAGATGTCGCTCACTCTCTTTATGAAGCATGGGCTCCGCGTGTTCTTGCAGCCACGTCATCTCCAACCGCAGGCCGCCACGTCTGCATAGTAAGAAAGGGTGTTTTGGACCTTTGGGTGATGCAAAGTGTAAAGGGCAATATGTTCATTTCATTGTTATACTTGTCAATTTATTTGTATTTGTAATTTCTATTATGTACTGTATATTTACTTTTGGGAGGGTGAAAAAGTTAAATCGTCTGTTGTTTGGTTGGGTGGTTGGATTAAATTTGGGTTTACCGTTTACAGTTGTTGGAAATTGGGTTTACATATTCTTATGTTGTTCATCAGTAATATGAATACACAGAATATATAATTATTGAAGGTAATTAAGTTGTACCAGCTGAAACACTGATATCACACGTTTGTGTGTCTGAATATCTATATGTTAAATTTAATATATCATAAATTTATCTTATTATGATGTGCATTAAATTAAAATTAATAATTAATATTCAAGTTAGTGCATAATTAGAGAAAATCAAACTATGTATTCCAATGATTTTATCTTCAGAATTCTCTCTTTAATTTTACTACATTCTTAATAAATAATTTACATTTCATACAAAACAATTAGCTCGTGTCGTGTAGAGTAATTTGAAGTTTATAATATAAGAATGAAACATTATTGCTAATAATTTTATGTTCAGAAATTTAATGTTTTGTTAACCTTTTTTAAGAATTTTTTTCTTTGCATCATTAAGATACTAACTTTTTAAAACCTTTTGAAAGACTTCATTGAAATGAAAGAGTTATTTGCCATGAGTATCCATTAAGTTAGTTTAATTAACTATTATTTTAAGTTAAAATTATACATACCAGTGGAAATTAAACACAAATACGATTTGTTCGCATTTGTATTTCATTATCATATTTTCTATTTCAACAAAATTATTATAAATATCTTTTTTTTAAAGAATATTAAAGATATTTATATTATTATAAATTTTTTTGATGTAAGTGTGTGTCTACATTTTTATTTTGTTATTGTAATTTCATGTTTTAATTTTAATATTGTTTATAATGTATCTTATTGTGTATCGACCTATATATTAATTTTATTATTTATCCTTTAACATTTGTTTCCATATGTTTCATGTAAAAATAAAAAAAATATTTATATGTTTACATTTTTATTGTGTGGTGACATTTCTATTGTGTTACGGTCATAACAGTTTCTCTTGAATTAATATTTGGTTTATTATGTGTAATAAGTTTTTTTTCTTCCAGTTTTTTTTGTTCTATAGATAAATATTAATTCATCTTGAATTTGATAGTATTAAGTTTTTTTTCCATGCAATTGTCACACTGTCTCGCTTCATATTTATACTTTTTTTTTTGTACAGACCTCGTTGCAGCTGTTATTTATTCATATTATACATTTACCCACATGTAGTTAATTAATCATTTTTTTTAGTATATTTCCCCAAAAATACCACTATCAACACTCGGTTAATTAACCACCCCTCTTTTTCTAATTATCCTATTCCTTTAAATTATCACAACTAAGAATGCGGTGGTTATTTTTCTTTCTTTCTTTCTGATTTAGAGTAATTATTTTTCTTAATTGTATATTGATGAACATATTAATTTTAATTTAATATTTTTCTATATAAATTTATATATATATATATATATATATATTTCTACTATTTATGGTAATTTAATAAAATATTTTTTGTGCATGCATTGCACAAAAAGTATAAACATATGTAGAAAATCAAGTCTAACAAATGGTGTGCTTGTTTGTCTGATTTATTTATGTTTTGAATAAGACTCTAAATTTAATTCACCTTAACAATATAAAATATATCAAATTATGAACCTAGTGATAATGCCTTCTAAATTTAAAGTTAAATATAAAATAAAATTATGAGTAAAAAATCCAAAAAAGAGGAAATTTTCAATTTTAAAAATTTTTTAATTTGAAGAAAACTTCTTTTATTTTTTCATCCAAGATTTGATATAAAAGCTAAGAATATGAATAGAATTAAAGAAAAATATAAATAATAAATTGAATGTCAAGTCAAAGCAAGTTGAGATGAGATGCACTAATTAATAGGTTTACAAGCTACATATAGGTGCCTAATTCTATATACAACATCCATTGTGATCTAATTCCAAAAATAAAAATGTAAAATTGAAAACCAAAAATTAATAACAAAAGAATACATTAAAATATGATTCATTCCAACTTTCATCTTCTTTAATTGACTGAGATTGTCTCCGGTAAAGTTGATTCTATAAAAGAATACATATGTTACAATTTAGATCGAAAATCAATCCCACATTTCATACAATAGACAGAAGCTTCCCTCGATCAATTAACTCAATTCACCAAATTTAAGATATTTCTCAAAAGAATTCCTTCTTTAAAAAAGAGTGTGTGCACATATCAAGAAATTTAACAAAATCTAAAACGTTAGAAAAAGTAAAAATAGAAAAAATACTGAAAGCTTTCACATATTCTAGAAAGGAAAAAATATGAGATAGAAAAGAGAAAAACAAGCACAAAAAGGGGAATTAAGCTGGACTGCTGGAGAGGGATGAGAGAAAATAAAAATAAAGATAAGAGAGTAATCCAGAAGTTAGAAAAGAAAAAGAAAAACAGGTATTGAAATTAAAGCAAGTTAATCAAAATTTAAGGTGAATAAATTAGATGGCATTACTCTTTCTCTTTCAAAAATAATAAATAAAAATGAAATTGATTGTTTTATTTTTAAATGAAATCTGTCTTTATTTGATTGCCAAGGTCTCATCACATTTACTCTATAAAAAGTATAGCAGCACGAGACTTCATTCATCAACAACATCTCTGCTTTTCATCATTTCTCCCTTTCTTTTCTCTATATTTCAATCCGTCCACAGAAATTTGCTTTCAGAATAGTAATTTTTGTCATGGCACAACTTTTGTCTCCTTCCTTCCTTACATAAAGTTCAGCCAAGAAAACAGTTTTCAATTCACTTAAAAGAGTAAAAGTGTTCGATATCAAAATTATCACATGAAAGTTTACACACTTGAGATATAAATGATACTGATTGGTGTTTTTTAATTAAGTTGTTAAACGTTCAAATCCTGATTGACTATTGAATATAAAATAAATTATATTGAAAGAAAAATATTAATTTTATGTGTGCTCAAGATCTCCAATAGAGATTTATTACCATTTTCGGTGAAGAATAAATTTGTATCAATAACATGATAAAAAAAAATCAAATACTATTACATGAAAAAATATGTAAACTTTAAATATTGTTAAAACTTTTTAATGTGCATTTTTTTATTAAGTGTAGTAGGTGTGATATAATAACTTTACTTTGCACAGGTAATAGTATGATGTCTTTTTTTAATTATAAATAAATAGTCCTTCGAAAATTCTACGTATTAGTTTTTAGACTGTGTATTTAACTATTACTTCCTTGGTTTTAAGAGTTTGAAGTTCACCCAAAGTTTTCGTACATCCTTTTGTAAGTTTTTCTATCTAGAAGTTTTATTGTGTACTTTTATTTTCCAACATTTTTATGTCAACTCTATGTTATCAAATATCATTGTATTAAATTAATTCTTATAGAGCAATTCAACACTTTCTTAACAAAGTAATTACCATTGTTCTAATATAACTTCTTAAACTAAATATCATAACCTGCATTAACTATTGTAGATTTCTCTTTCAAAATTTAAATGAACTATGTGTCAGTGTTAATCCTCTCTTTTAAATAAATCGATCATTCCACTCTTAAATCCACCCACTAGGAACCATTTAACAGTCAGAATTTGAAAAATTTACACCAAATATTAAATTCAAACTTGTGCCACATATCAATAATCGTACACTTTATGCATGGATTGTTGCACGTTTTTCTTCCTCTCAAATATGATCGACATCTGCAAGGAAAAATTCCGAGTTACGTACCCTTCAGACCTCTGTTACACAAGTGTCATGCCAAATAATGAATTAAGTGCACTACAAGAAACTGTACTGAACTCATTATTTACTCCAGTACATAAGAATGATGTAAATGTTAATTTTGTATCACGTGTTAATGCATAAACTCGCGTAAGAAGAACCAACCGTAGGTCCCAATGATGCCCATAAGAAAAGGAAATCGAAGCATCCAACTCCAACAGTTCATTATGTAATGTAGTTTGACTGGCAACACTCACATTACCAACTTATTTGACCAAAGGATGCAAGCAAAACAGGCAGATAAGAAATTCGAGAGACAGAAGAAAATTGATGAATAACATAAATCACTTTTCTTGATGAATTGTTACAAAATTGATGTGTTGGTATGAAAATAATATTTACAAGTATGATTTTAATTAAGCAACCACTATGATCCTCCCACCAAAAATGGGAAAAAAACAGAAGCATGAGTGTAGAATCTTCTAAACCTTTTCCCTTGATAAAAACATCAGGGACTAAATTATGCCAATTCATTTTTCAAGGACACATTGCCATCCCTCTGATCTATGCTCAATGCTCCTCTATCCACAAAACTTACCATTCTGCGACGCATTAAAGCCTTGGTAAAATGAGTTGCTTCTAAATCAAACCTCCTATTCTTCACGTAGTGCTTCTTCTGTGGGAAAGTACTCTAGACTTATCTATACATGTGGCATGACAAGTACCAATGATCCATGAAAGTAAGTTATTCCAAGACCTTTTCACCAGTTGCAAAAAGATTAAACACCACAGTTCCAACCAAATACAACCCAACTGAAACCTTGAAAACATCATCCCAGGAGCCTGAAAATAGTCAAAGAAAACCAACAGTATTATATTCTTGTCCCAAAGATCAGATTTCAATCAAGTATTAAGCACAACAAATTATGCTACAGAACTTCAACGGGAGGGTGGAGATTTTATAAAAACAATTAAAGTGGTTTAGAACTTTATTTACGTGATCATCGGTCTCCACTAAATCTAAAGAACAATGAAATAAATGTTCTCTTAGGAAAAGAGGGGAAGCCAACTTAGGATGAACCTCAGTTTTACCCATGCTTGCTTACAAAGCTTCAGCATTGCATAATCTGGTAAATGTGAGACCAATATGTGCTCAAACCACAGCCTTGAGTTTATTTTATTAATTTAATTCCATTCCCATCATCAAAATGAAAACATAAAAAACCATGCTGTTTCTCTAAAATAGATAATTGAATAAAACAATTCTGAGACAGTAGTCTAGAAATACAGTATGAAAACATCACACCTTGTTGCTTAAAATGAAAGTACCAACAATACCAAAAGGCTCACTGAGACTATTCACAGATTGCGTGCAATCCGAACATATACTCAATCTTAATTAACTATTATAAGAGATGTAATAAAATCAATTGTGATCCTTCACTTAATAGTTCAAGTCTTAGAATACTTGAGGCCTAACTCAACCTCACAAAACCAACGTAAGGTGAGGATTGTCCAAGAATTATAAGGACTATATGGCATATGTCTAGTCAATGTCGGACCTCAGCACACCCCTCACACCCAAGACTAGACATCTATGGTGTAATCAATACGAGTGGGCCAAATGCCTAGAAATAGACATCTAGAGCCTAGACATATATACAATTGACTCAATAATGATTCTAGGATAGGCTCACTTAAATTTTGGGTTTAGGACTATAACTCAACCTCACAAAAGTGGCTTGAAAGGTAAGGATTGCCCAAGCCTTGGAAGGAGTTAAGGACTACATTAGTCATATATTTAGTTGGGATCTCAACATTAAGATTTTAGTTTAGTTAATAGTTAATCATTAACATTCAGTAACCAAGAAAATATGAACAACAAATACTTACCATGTTGTAGAATGTAACCTGTTGCTGCTGTTCCAAAGACACCAGCCAATACTCCAGCAGTATTAGATAGGCCAAGCAATATGCCCTAAGGACAAAAAGAGGCAATAAGTATTTTTTTTCTTTCTTTTTCCTTCCCAAATGACATTACTATTTAACCAACTAATTGTGAGATGACTGTAGATGGCCATGAATTAGCACACCTTCAAAGTATTTGTTGCATCATCATTCCACATATAACATATCAAATGTAGAGCTCCAAATTGCAGAAAAATCTAAGTACAATGAATCCACTTACAGAATATCGAGGGGCGATATCTTGATGGTTTGAATACAATCCAGACTGAGAGAAAGCATCAGTTCCCTATTCAGGAAGAATTTGAAAAAAATTATGAAAGAGGAATCTCAATGGAATGAGTGGATGAACCAACACTTTCTAACTTTATATGAAGATTTAGCAAAATGAGAATGTGTAGTTATGCTCATCAAGAGAAGTTTCAAGACACCATTGTCAAGAAAATTTATATTTGCCAGTCAAATTTTCAGATTATGCAGTATGCACTAAAAATCGTAATAAAATTATTGAAGTGATACTCAAATTTAAGAAACTTCGTACAAGTATTAAGTAACTTTCTCCAGAAACATACTAGAAGATACACAAATATAAGCAAATTTTATGTTAGGATTACATAGAGACTGCCTTCTCAGAATTAAAAATATGTAAAATACAAAACAAGAAGCAAACCTGACTGCACGTCATACACAAAACAGCCATCACAGGAGAATTAACGTGGCTCAATTGAGTTAAGAAGAAAGCTGGTCCAAGAAATCCAATTGTTTGCATTATCTGCAAAGATGTAGAACTAGATTGTGAAGCTTATAACTTTGTAGCAATGGAATTGAGTTTAGCAAACAAGTAGTCAAAGCATTAGGCTGCTAGATACTTAAGGACAGAGAAGGCAAAGAAAATTTGTCTCCAAATTTTGTAGAAATATTTTTTAAGTTTTATGCACCTCTCAAAAAGTAGCCACATGAGTAAATTGTAACCTAAAAACTTGGGCTACAGCCCCAGCAACATATCAGAAAATTATATTGAAACATGTATTAACACTTTTTCTCAAATTAAAATCATTAAAATTAAGAAACAAAATATTATCCAGTTTGAACTTATTTATATGTAAAACAAGTGTGAGAACCCGTGGCAATTTGGAGATGCAAACAAAAGAAAGATTGGTTTTCTTTTCATTTTTTATTACTTGAATTAAAGGATAGGAAATAGTTCCTTAGCCCTTTATATAAAGGAAGTTGGTGAAGAATTTATCTAAAGAACTGTTTTTCCAAAAGGAAGCTTGATAATTGCCACCTATACTTGCATTTTTGCTGTAATTTTTATTATGCTTTTGGGCTATGTTTGTACCTCATTTAGTTGAATTTGGAATAAAATCATTTTCAAGTTAGAAATTTAATTTTGTTACTTTCTCTACTTGATATTTGCGTTTTTGTTAGTTTTGAAGGATTTTGTTGAAGGGTGCCTTTGGAGAACTAGTAGGAAGCTCACTCAATGGAGCAGAGGAGGAATAAAGACCCAGGAAGTCCACTAAACTGACCTCACTTAAGTGAGCCAAAATTTTGAGGTCCAAAATTCATTGACCTTGCTTAAGTGAGGCCTTTAAGCCCGCTTAAGTGAGCCACATCCCTGGAAGCTTGAAATGTTGTTGCGCTTGCTTAAGCGAGCTTATCAGACAGGCCCAACTGCCATTACTAATATAAAAGGCCCATGATTTAGGAAAAGGGCACAAATTCAGAGGGTGAGAAAGAGCATTTTCAGAGAAGAAGAAAATAAGTGTGGCGGCATCTAAGTTCAAGGACTCTATTTTGATTATCTCTTCATCAAATCCTTTGATTCCCATAGCTATGAGTAACTAATTCCACCTCTGTTGGGTTTAATGTAATTAGACTACCTTCATGTTATTGCTGTTCCTCTTATTCAATAAAGCAATTGTTATGGTTCTTCTTTTGTGCCTATTGCCTGTTTTTTTGATTGATCACCTAATTACTTGATCCATTACGTTCAATTGTATTAGGAAAAATCTATTTGAACTGTGAATTAAAGAAGACAACCAATAATTTTTATGCCTAGGGATAGGGTAAACAAGGATTGGTCATCGTTAAAACCCTTATTCTTAATGCAAGTCATTTGGCTACACTAATCAAGGGATTGGTAGTGAAGTCAACGGACTTAAGTTCTCTCGCTTAAGGAATTAAGGTTAGGATAAATTGTGGTTGATAATAATGTAGTCTCAATTGAATAAGGATAATTGGTAATGCATGTTAGGTTAGTTTAACGAAGTTAAACCCCAACTATTTCATCTTATTGTGACAACCCATTTTTTCTACGTTTACCGACAGAATTCCCTACTAGTTTTTCTTGCATTAAACTCATTTAAATTCTGCAATTGTCTTTACATTAAAAAATTTAATCTTTGTAGTCTACTTAATTTACTGTAATTATCTTGCACAAGTCCCTGTGTAGACGATATCTACTCAGTACTCACTACTTTGTTACTTGGGCGATTTGTTACTCTTGCCAAAATCCCAACAAAGTAAGACAAAATAAAATATTGAAGGGAGATGATACCTTGCGAACCCTTGTAACTGATACACCCTTGCTCACTAGAGTGTCTGCAATCCAACCACCAACATTTGCAGAAATAGCCATTATCAACCACGGTAAAACACAAAATAGCCCAGATTCTGTAAGATTAAACTTCAAGACCTGGATATATGAAAATAACTTTAGTTAATTTTAAACAGTGTCAATTGTTTTTTCAAATATCCAAGAAGATTATGAATCAAAATATTTTGTATGTCAGGATATTAACATTAATCCAACCAAAAGCTAATCTTTATAAGCTTGAATATTGATAATACTGAGAATTGTGGCTTAAGTGCTTAAAACGTCAAACATCAGCAGCAGGCATGCTCACATAATGAACTTTATGACATTGGATGTTTACAACTAGGTAACTAACAAGAGTATGTGATAAATGGATGAGAAGATATCAAAATGAATGGGGAGATTAGAGTTTTAGGTGAAAGATAGAAGAGATAATAAACTAATATCAGCAATATGCATGAACAAAGAAATAGCATGGCATTTATGTAGTACCCAAAATACATTAATATCAGCAATCCCCAAATGAATAATCCGAATAATTGGAATTGAGCAGAATTAAAAAGGGTGACCAGAAACATGAGGCTGCCATCTAGTGGGGTATGAGGAGGGAAGATGTTGACTTCCAGGTCACAAGAAAAATAGAGCAAAATTGAACAAAATGAAATCAAACAAAGTTAAACTTAAATAAACAAAAAAGAAAGGCCTCTAACTTGCCACATCACCCAGCATTTTTTTTGCAAAGGCAAAAAGATTTCATTGATAGGAACAAATGTCAAGGCTACAAGCTGTAACCAAGACAATAAAAGCAAATACATGAATGAATGCAGTATGGTAAACCAGGACCCCGTAAAGCCCCAATCCCAAACCAGCAGCAGAACTCAGCCTTCTAAAACCACAAACATAAACTAATAAACAAAATACAAAAGCTTCAACCCATCCCACCAAAACACATATATCTCACCCCAATCTAGATTAAGCAAATACTACCTGCAGCAAATCACTATACCAGCAGCAAATCACACCCATGTTCCTTCCTATACCTCATCCTCCAACTTCTGGCCCTAGATCCTCCTGCCCAGTGAGATACAATCTACAGGATTGCTTATCCACATTGACAAAGGATACTTAAACCCTTTATGCCTGTAGCGCTGCCACCTCCAAGATAACATATATTTAATATTCTCTCTTTCTTTCCTTCCCCTTATATTATTTACATCATTTGCATGGTTTGCTAATTTACTGTCAGTTATAGCACCAGCTTTCTCTCTTCCTCTTTGTCCATGTCACACATTATACCTAGAACCACACGATGCAATATATATTTTAAGATGTGGTTCCTTAAGAATTTTTCCTTATATAGGTATTGGAAACTTTATCATCTAGGTAAATTCATACACAACCATGTAGGAACTAAAATAATATAAAGAGCATAAATCTAACTCTGGCTTCACCACATCAAGTAGAAACATGCCCAAAAATGATAGAAGGACTTACTTGGTTATAGTATGTTGGCATCCATGTAAGTAGAATGAAAGTTCCCCAGTTGTGGCAAAAATGGGACACTATCAGAGCCCAGACTGGCGGCTTTGACAAAATTAATCTCCAAGGTATTGTTTTCACAGGTTCCTTGGAGGAACAGTTGGTAGTAATGAGCTTCTTTTCCTCAGGCCGCAGTTCAGGATCTTCAAGAGGTGAACTATGTGCCTACAGATCCCAGAAGAACAGAAAAGATTAGCACATCAGCAAACAGAACATTCTACCAAGATAGGGTGAACTTTTCAGAAACAAAAAAGATGTTTTAGTTAAAATTCATGGTAAAGAATCAACTTTGAGACAAAAAGCATTTCTATAAAGAATATGTGTGTACAAGTATTTCCACGTTCAGAATGCAAAGGAAATAATTTTACATACGCAAATCATACCTTGCTAAGCCACACAAAAAACCAGACAGTCCCTAGAGAACCAAAGGAGTAAAATACTGATGGCCATCCAAACTGATGAATTAGGAAGGGAGAAAAGGCCAGTCCAGTGACTGATCCAAGATACATGCCACTGTAGACCAGTGCAAGTGATCTACTTCGCTCTGACACAGGAACCCACTTTGACAAAATATTATTCATGGCTGGCATAGCAACACCCTACAAAGGGAAAAGGCCAAAAAGAGTGAGGTCGTCCATATGGAAGAAAGTTATCATCAAATTGTATCATTGTCAACTAGATAAATCAAATGAACAAAACCTAAATACAGTTCCTTAAGTGTTGTTTGTGCTGTTCTCCAATCAGAATTGGAGTTTTACCTCAGTAATTTGCATAACAAATGTTTGCATTAAATATTTATCGAAGTGAAACTCCAATTCTAATGGGAGAATAGGTCAAACAACAATACAACACTTAAACAACTATACCCAAGTTTTCTCCAAAAGTTATTACTAAAATCATTCATAATATGGATTACAAGAAAAGAACATTTCACTTTTTTTTTCTTTGTTAGATATTTTATTTTACCAATACCAACATAGTAGCAACTAGCAACATTAAGTTTTTTCCTAGTAGTAGAATGCAGAAAACCATATCATTTGGAACATTTTAACAGAACTCACTTCACCAATCCCCATGAATGCACGAGCAACTAGTAGGAAAGGCAATCCAAGTTTGGCAGCTATAGGAGTGAAAGCTGTCGCAACAGACCACCAAACCACACCAAATCCCAACACCTGCTTTCCTCCCACTGTGTCTGCCCATATTCCACCAGCAATCTGCAACATAAATCTAGCTATGCTTCAGACTAATAGCCTTAAGTTCAAAGTCATACAAGCAAGCAAAAGTTACTAGTCAAACTTTATCAAAACGAAACCACATTTACCTGAGTGAGGAGGTATCCCCAAAAGAAAGAAGACTGTACTAAACCTACAGTGCTCGGGTTCCAGTTGTACTCTGCAGACATAGGAAGTATAGCAATGCTCATATTTACCTGCATACGAGAAATCAACGGAAGTTTCTAAGAGGTAAAAAGCTAACTGAAGACTCCACAGCAGTGATAGCTAAACAAACGTTTTGCAAATTGACCCATATGATCTAATTATTTTTTTCTATGACATAACCATAATTAGATGGATTTAATTCAGTAAACCCTGTGATGACACATATTCAGAAAGAAAACCTAAATATAGAAAATATTTATACATAATGCTACACAAGATGATGTGTTGCCTAAGATCCACATACTAAAAATTGTCCTGAGATTCTAATATTTGAAAGTTAACATTTGCAAGACCTATAAATTCAAAGTTGTTACACTTAATCAGATACCAATATAACACATTATTTTGTACATTTTAAAAATAAAAAAGCCACATAGGAATACCATAACAATTTTGGAAAATTTATTGCATCTTAATATCTTATAAAACTTATTGACCACAATGGCGAGAAACTTTATTTCATGTTGACACTAAAATTAATGTTTGAGTAAATGAAATTGAACCTCTAATTATATTCAGTATTTTTTTTTTTTTTTTTGCATATACTAAAGGTATATCTCAACCAGTAGCCAAAGACTAATCCCTTTAAGATGTAGAGATCACCAAAGTAGATCTTGTCTCTCTTAACACAGCCTTATTGAACCCCATCTTAGAATTTGGATTTGGGCTTAACCCAACCCCATAAAGCTAGCTCATGAGATTTAGGGTAGCCCCTCACCCCCCCCCCCCCCCCCCCCCCCCCCCCCCCCCCCCCCCC
>CM023958.1:6494127-6642794 GCA_013407115.1 Glycine latifolia
CCCCAAAGCCAGCCCATGGTTTTTGGGACCCCCCCCCCCCCCCCCCCCCCCCCCCCCCCCCCCCCAAACCACCACTTATATTATCCTATTTTGGTCATATCACCAGTCAATGCAAGATATCCAATACACTGTCTTCATGTCAAGGACTGGACATCTCAAAGGCAAAGTTTGCAAGATTAAACATCAATGGATGGTCCAATAACGAGTGACCTGATAAACCCAACAACAATCATTAAAATAGACTTCGATATCACCTTAGAATTTGGGTTTAAGCCTAACTTAATCCCCAAAAGCTAACTTTTGAGGTGAGAGATTTATCTTCACTTATATAGACTACTTTGATCATATCACTAGTCAGCGTGAGATCTTGAACACTGCTGTTAGCATGTTTAAGGAACTAGCTACGTACCAACTATGCCGACCTATATAGGTTACTTGGCTCTACTTAGATTAAGTGTATAAACATGCTTCTAAAGCTCCTCTCTCACACAGACAAAATTGAATGCATTGAGAAAGCAATTAATAACGTAGTTAAAAGATCAAAGAAGGAGCACACATTACACATAGTTACACACCCTATCCATGTTACATAGAAGAAAAGCTGAAAAGCAGAGAACCACAATGACCCATCTCTTGGGGAACACTTGCCACCACCTGGCTTCCTCTTCTACGTTATCCAAATCACGCGCCTTCTGAACCACGACATCATCCTCGTACTTGGGGGACTCGGACACGTTCTTCTCGGACTTCACATTCACCCACATCTTCCCGCCGCCGCCCCTTCCTTCGCCGGCAACAACGAGGTGGTTCCGCCGCGAGAGCAGGCGTGGCGAAGGTGGAGTTGCATGGAGGAGGTGGTTTCGGCGCGAGAGTACTGGAATGGAGGCAGAGCATGGAGATGTTGAAGGAGGAGAGAAACAGGAGATAATGGCTCTGCCACTCATCGTGGCTTCTGCGTTCTTCTTCTTCTTCTTCGCTCGCTGTTACTTGCTGTAATACAACAACTGTTGATATTTTAAGGAAGGAACAAGACGAAGATTTTTATCAGCACTGGCTCTTGTTTTTACACGTGGAGGCTGCATCAGAACATGACCCCTCCTCTTGGGTGACTAATAATTATCGAATTTTATACTTGTTCTGTTTTATAATGTTTAAACTAAATTAAATTCATATTTTAGTTCATCTTAATTTTATTTTATGTAAGCGGTAAAATGATAAAATTTATTATTATTATTATTATTATTATAATAGTGATGCCAAAATTAGATGATTAAGGGGAAATTATAAAAATAAAAGTCTCTTTAATAAATATATAAGTATTGAAATTTAATTTATATAAAAATAATCATTATTGTGTGTTCTTCTAAAATAATTCAAGAACATATAATAAAACATATATTTATACAGAAGATAAACGAAATTGTTTTTTTTCAAAGATCTAATATTATAAATATCAATGTACGAAAAGAAGAAGAAAAATGTACCAAAAAAATAGTATAAATATCGACCATTAATTCCATATGTCACAAATAACATTCACGAATTTGTGATAAAAAATGTTATAAATGTTATCGTTAAATTAAGTGTTATACTAACATCATTTTTTTCTCTCTTTCTTTTTCTTTTTCCTGTCCTTTTACAACCTTCAAAACGGAAATTGGTGAAAAAGTGGAAGTGAACATGATTTCTGAACACCCTTTGGATCATAGATTGAACAAGGGTCAGTATTGGATTCCCACCCCTTCTCAGATTCTCATTGGTCCTACACAGTTCCCACTAGTTAGAGTCCAAAAAAAAAAAAAAAACAAGAACAAATGAGCGCCTTTTCTTGGATCAACACATTGCTAAGAACAATAGGCCAAAAAGGATAGAACAGGCCACAAGAACTTGCTATATACACTTCTTTTATGCTGTGTACACCCCTTTTTGTTTTAATTACTCATTATACCCTTTTTCTTTAAAGAGATACACCCTTGGAAACCCTTTTTTATTTTGCAGAAATTTATTTTCATAATAACATATATTTATTCCAAAAAATATATTTTCAAAACTATGATACATAGTTCTTTTATGTTATTCCAAAATGACATTTCTTGTATTAGAAAATGAACATTTATTTTACACTCTCATATTTATTATTTTTATATTCATCATATCATTAGTGAACTTTAAACTCTATCTAAAATCTTGTTTTCACCCTACCTTTATTGGGGGTTGAAAAAACACACTCAAATAGTGTTCCTAACAATATCCATACTCGAGTTTATTTGTATTAAATCACAAATAACATTTTAAATATAATATAAAAATACTAGACAAAAGATCTTTTCATAAGTTTTTATTCTATTATCCTGAATAATATTTTACAGAATTATACAACTACTAATAATTATGTGTAAAAAGTTTTATTCCCATCGATAGCTAAACAACAGAGTCTTAATTTATGTTATTATTAAATTTTCAATTTTTTTATTTACTAAAATTATCAATTTTTGATGGAAATAAATAAAATATATTGTGGTATGGATGTTTTTTTTAATATATTTTTCTTTAATAATAAATTCCTATGATACTTCAATAATATAGTATGTTATTTTATTGTTTCTTCTTAACTAAAAAGTTGTTTCAATGTATTATTCTTAACAACTTGATTACAAATATATATTTATATATATAGAGAGCTAAAATTAAATAATCAAAACCAATTATGAAAATTAAAGTTTACTTCTTTTTTTATGGACCATAATTATTTTTTACGAGAGACAAATTTGATCATGTCAAATAACACAACTATGAGTACTTAAACTCTCTTCGAATACTGGAAACAATTTTATGCTAATTGATCTATGCACTCAACAATAAATTAAAATTTTTCTAAGAAAATACATAAACATTCAAATTTATATAAATTTTTTATAGTTATTAGTTTTCCAAAACAATTCAAAAACATATAATAGAGAAAATGTATATTTATATAAAATCAAACTAACATCTTTTTAAATGATATAATAATACAAATATCAATCACAAGTTTCACTTTCACATGTCATCAATGATATTCATGAATATGCAATAAAAATTGGTGTATATTTTAACCATAATTTTCGCAAAAAAGGTCCTATTATGTTGTAAGAGACTATTAAATCAAAATGAATACTATTATTCATCATATTATCTATAGTAATAATAGCTAACAATCATTGAAAAAGTATGTTCATAATATTTTTCTTCAATGGTTGTAGCTAACAACCAGTGACATGTTGGTTGTTAATAACACTTTAAAATCATTAAAATCATTGCATGTATTTGAAAAAAAAAAGATATAATATTTTTATCTAATTTGAAAGTTCAATTTTTATGTATTGATAATGCAAAATATTTTAAAATTGTCGATCAATAAGAAATCATGATAGAGATAACTTATACAGTATTATTGTAAAAGTCAACGAAATTATTATGCATCTCAATTTTTAATTGGTTGATAATGTAAAAAAATTATATTATAAGTGTATATACTCTTTTAATTGTTTTAGTAGAATGTAGATTTTTAATGTTTCACTTCTCACCATATATCTTCAATTTTAAAAATAAATAAAAATCTTTAATATTATAATACTCACCAAAACTTATCTTTATAATTCATCATTATATAAAGTATTAAAATTTTTAGAATTCAAATAAAAAATAAATGTGATTTCATATTCTAAAAATTGCTCAAATCAAAATGCATTAGGGTCAACTAATGATGAGAATTTGGATAATTTATATAAGGTCTTCAATTCAAATGCCATTGCTTTTAAAAAATAATAATAAAAAGCCATTGCGATGCCATCATTATACACCACACAAAAAAATAATTTAACATGTATATATAAAAAATAATGTTTAATTAAATGGGTGATACTCATGCAAACAGTTTCACTAAAATATCATATTTATTGATTAAACTTTGAAAATATGTCAGTACCTCTACTTTATCTACCATGTTCAGCAGCTTTGTTTAACTGTTTGTGGGATAGCGGTTTGCCAAAGAATCATCTACATTCAAGTGCAAGTTAGGCATCTCAAATCTAGGACAACATAGAAAAAAGCCTTAACATGAAAAATGAAAATAGATAATAATTTAAGGATATTTTTATTTCACAAAGAAAAAGAGAAATAACTATGTTTTAAAATTAGAGCTTAATTTACGACATAAATTAAGTTATTTTTTTAAGAAATGAAAATTAAATTTGAAAAGGCGAGCACCAAAATAAATTAAATAAATAAAACAGGATATTTATTTGTTAGAGACACTGTACATAAGTTAATATATACCAGTATTTTGATTGCTTTAGTAGATTGCATTCAAAGCCTCCTTCACATGAAAACTTTTCAGTGGCAACAGGGGAGATAGATACATAGCCCATGCTGTCCCCTAACCTTTACATCAATACTTCAATACTAAGGCATAAATCTTCTTCACTCCTTCTTCCTTTGTGTGCGTACGAGCATACCTCACTTTATTGTATTTATATAGGTAAAATGTACACAATCATCAAATATATACATACCATTCTTGACAACAATATTTCTGTCGGTGACTTTCTAAATTTGTTGTTTTGTTATGGTTTATAGTAGTGGCTTTGTATTAGAAATTATGTTCAGATTTCAGAATACATTGATAATAATATTAAATATGACACTTTTTAATATGTTTTTTCTTATTTTTTTAGAGTAATGCTTAGAAAGATTGATCTAAATTTTACAATTAGTTTTCATCTAAAGTAAAAAAGAAAAAGTAAAACAATGGTGAAAAGTTTATTTAAATATAATCATTTATTTTTATTATAACCTTCACATCACATTCACAAGAGAATTTTTAAAAAATAAACAATTATATTCCTCCAAATAATATGTACCAAACCCCAAGACAATATACTATTATTCTTCCTCTTCTACTTATCTCTTGTTTGTTTTAATCCAACTCATCATCTTCCTATCAAAAGTAGATCAATACCTTTCGAGGTCCTACTTTAACCTCAGTAAATTATGTTGTACTTATTGCATAGAACATGGGGAGAAGACAATATCAACGTTGCAATTTGCAAATACAAACCAACAACTAAGGTGAAGGAAGGATCACCTATTTCCCAATAGTATTTATAGCATGCAGGCCTAACTAAGACTAGTCCCTAGATGCTCTCCAACACTTTTCTGTTAGTATAGGAAATTAGAGGTTGCCACATCCAAAAGTGAGGGTATGAGATAAATCTCAACAATAACTTACAAATTTTAACACAAACTTGCATACCTCAAACCATAATTTGAGTGTATAAGCTGAGTTTAATTCATGATTATGTTTGGCAGAAGCAAGGTTGAATTGTACTTTGGACATGATTTTAGATTTCAAACTATAATTTTATTTATTTTAAAAGATCACATATATTCGTTATGAGAACAATTTTACTCAAATCGGATAGAATTATTATGATAACAAACTTCTTTCTTTGAGTATTTAAAACAATTCCATATTCAAAATTTGAATTTAAGACCATTAATTAAACAAAATTAATCTATGGACTTAGTGATTTTCAGACTTTAGTGATCTTTGGAAGCTATAAACCAAAAACCCCCTAAGACCTTTTTGTTTGTTCTATCCCACTAATTGAAGCAACTTACTCCACTACTGTTATTGTTCTCTGAAATGGACAACTATAACTAGACAAAAGACTACTCCTTGGAATAGATACCCATATATCAATTATCATCGTCTGCTAAATGAGAAAATTTGTAGCTCCTGTGGGTCTACATGTTGCCAAGTGCTATCATATTCATCACAACTTTTACCCTAAGCAGTGCATTTAAATTACTCGAACTCAGTGCAGCTTCTCACCATGTTCTGTCAGAAAATGCCAACAATGAGTGGCAGTCAATCATCACTACAAAGAAGATGAGCTTCAATTTAGATGTGGGGCAATTCCGAAACATAAAGATTACTGTTAAAGCTTGTTTTACCGCCATTTTATTCGGAAGAGTTTTAGGAATATTCAACTTCCCCTCTCTATTGTCAATTAGAGGACCCTTTAGAAAATGGCATGGGGTCAGGTCACAATAGACCATGCACAATTATTGACATAAAATAATGTGAACTCTCTGTTACCAGAATATAATAACAATAATGTGAAGTCTGAAAAAAAATGAATTAAAAGCAGATAAAGAGAGAGTAATTATGGTGTATATTTTAGGAACATTCTACCAGATTTTATATGATGCATTTCTCCACAAGCAACTATTTAATTAGATTCACTAGGTGTATTCTATATATAACCTTAGTGGAGCTTTCTTTATTATAAGGAAGTTGTAACTAATAAGATTGAAGCAACAATTAAAGCTTCCTAATAACATGCATATTGATCAACAGATAAGAGCATGCTTTTCTTTATTAGTGGGTGTGAATAAAGTTACTTAACATATGGGGACACAAATGTTGATGAGACATTTTTGTATTCCTTATTATAGAAATCATGAACTTAGTTTATATTTCATCATTCTAGTGTGTGTTTATTTATATACACAAACAGACCAAATGTCAGCATATATGATGCTGTGCTAGTGTTGTGTGGTAAAAATTAACTTGATTTCGTGCCCAACTTGCTTTTTTCTTAGTGTGGGTGCCAAGTTCCCATTTATTATTAGAATGGAATTTATGGTTCTTTCATTTAAAAGTTCAAGTGGGATGTTATATTCTTAATTCTTTTCAAACTTTAAGTTACCCTTATATGCATCAAATTCTTAATTACTTGATCATCAATGCTCTAATAAAGACAAATCATATTGGATGTTGAAGTGTCACAATATAACCCCTAAATCAAGAGAATTCTTGTTATATAATTACCATTGATTATCTTTGGACTTTGGAGATTTTATTTTCATTGTTAAGCTGTTAGGCAGTGCAATCAAAATAACAACATTCTGAAAAATACTTGTGTTTTCGTCCACTTAAAAACAAAAATAACTATGGTACTTGCTAGGAAAATGAAAGTGTGGTAGCATCAAACGCAATAAAACCTTAGTGACCACACTGTCGGCAGCTTTCTCTTAGTCTAGGAATCATAAAGAAAGTAAAAGGCTTTATCGTGCTGTCAGTTGAAGGCCATTAGAGAGAACCAATTAATCAAAGCCCTTTTAAAGCACCTATATAATGGACTCTTGCTTTCTTGTTCAGACCCTTTTTTACGTTTTTGTTCAGACCCTTTTTACCTGCTATTCTTCAGTCAACCATGTGGTCAAAGTCAGAGGCACGGATGCTTTAACAGTTTAAGAATGAACCTTAGTTTCCTTCAATCAACAATGGAGATATATGCAATAATGTAATGTCTTATAAATTTGCAGCCAAACCAGAATGATAACTTGACAATGAAAATTGGCCAAACAACTTAGATAAACGATAAACTTTGCATTATTCTGATAAACTCCCAAAAAAAAAAAACTATTGAATAATTATATGCTTGTATTTTGTAGTATAGTCCAATAGATAAAATTAGTGCCCACCTAATTACTCTGATTTGAACTGTCTTAAGTATTATCAATATATAGAGATCATTGAAATTATACTTTAAGCATACCAGTGGCGGACCCAGGATTTTATGTTTATGTCCGCACAATTAGTGGCGGGGGTTCGGGGGCAGCGCCCCCGAAAAATTTTTTTGTGAAGAAAATTTAATTCATGAAATTGGTCTTATATTACAACCAACAATCAAATCAACAACCTTTAAACATACAACACCAACACAAACTCAATGAATGCATTCACAAAATTAACAATAGCTAACTGCAAGATGGGAAAAGGGCCAGCAACCAGCTCACTACTCACTAAAGCAATAAACAAAACACCACATACGCATTGACTATAGCTAAACATGATACCAATCAACAAAACCCCCCGTTAACAACAACAAAGAATTCTCACTGGAACAATAATCCATTGCACGTGACAATCAAGCATTTCATCAAACAGTTGGCGATCAAAACACAAATTAAAAAAGAATCAACAGGAACGTGGAATCAAAATTAGCGTAAAGTAGAAAATAATGGTGTTATACTTGCTTTCAGAACGCTCTCATAATCAACAATTCAACACTGAATATTTTAGCCTTTTACCTGGTCTTGTGAGGAATGGTGAAAAAAGCTTCAATCAGCTTCAATGGAAGTTACAATAAAGAAACTAAAAGTTAGTGGGTGGAAAAAGAAACTAAAATAAGTGCTGAAAAAAAGCTTCAATCAGCTTCAATGGAAGTTACACTGAATATTACTTTTAAATAGAAGTGCTGGAAAAAGAAACTAAAATAAACAGACTCACCATAAAGAAGTTACAATAAAGGAAGAGTAGATACAGGATGTTTAAAAGTTAGTGGGTGGATGAAGCAAAAAATGAGGTGCATGAAGCAAAAGCCAGCAATTGGTAAGTGTTTACATATAAGAGCCGTGGGAATTTCCTTTTTTACAAGTCTGGAAAGAAAGTTGGGACAGAGGCTTCCTTTCCTTTCCTAATTCCAATCCTTGTTCTGTTTCGAACCAGAGAGGACGTGGGAGAGACGCTCATCATCATCATGCTCATGGCTCTGTCGATGGGGAGCTCCAGCTTCTTGCGGCGGCGTTGCGGCACTTGTGGAGCTTGAAGTTCGGCTTCTTGTGGCCGATCACCTCACCGGCGGAGGCGGAGGCGGAGGCGGGGCGGTGGGACTGTGCCACCGCGAGGCGCTAGGGGAGAGTGAGGGGAAGTTTCGAGGCGGAGGGAGGGATCGTCGGAGGCTTTTTCCAAAAGTTTTATGTCCGCACCTGCGGACACTTGCCCCACCGTGGGTCCGCCACTGAAGCATACCCTACCAAAAATTGAGTTTCTAGTTTGATTTTTTTCGTACGTTCATCTACTTTAATCTCATTTTATATATAATAGGTTTAGGTTCCTGCAATTTTTATTAGGCAGAGAAATAAAACAGCCTGATGCTGTGAAAGTTCATTTTCTGCATCCCCCAAATTAACCCTTAGAACTTGTCATTGGTCTACAAGGAATTGAATACTCACAAAACTAAATATGTAAACACTTAATTAGACTGACAGAAGTTGTCACTCATAGGTAAAATTTCAACTCATTGGTTCGAAGCTGGAATCCTTTGAGTATGTAACTTTAGGTTCACCTAGGGCTCAAAATTAATCTTGCATTTCATACATATTGGCCAAGATTTTTGCACCCAAATGTTAGAAGGACCAAAGAAAATGATTTTGTAAAAAAGACAGTAACAAACGTAGCCTTTGCCAAAACAACCTCTCTCTCCTTAAATAGACAAATAATAAGTAATAACTCTAGCGTATGTGTATATATTGGTTAACTATGGATATTAAAAAAAAAAACTAAAATTGATGTATCAATTTTTTTGAGAAAAGTAAGTGTTTGGATTCTATTGAGTCATTTTTCAACAAAGCATGTTAGTGTTTATCAGCAATTCAGCAAACATATTATTCCGCTTTAATTTTTGTGTTCTACTTTCATTTCATGAGAAGTAAATGTTTACTTGAGAATAACTTGGACATAGAGCAATAATTGTTAAAAAGCCTATAGCCTCTGTCTCTCCCTAAGCAAAATTACCCTTTTCTAATTCTCTAAAATAACCCTTGAATTATTCACTATGAATACCAATTCCACCAAAATGAAAGTCAAATAATGCACTCAATAGCTTCGAATACGCATCAAAATACAATAGCCATGCCACACCAAAATAATGCAAGACATAAATATCGTTCATCAGGTGGTATGCTTCAATAAAAAAGGGAAATTTCTAGACCAATTAAGTAAAGAGAAAAATCATCTGGACCCCCACCAGTACAAAGCTACGAAACTTAGATGATATCATGTGGCCCACATGGAAATCCTTGTCTGTCTGGACCCGACTTTCATCATGAAAAACACAACTGGGCACTCTCTAACAAATACATATTTAACAATTATTACAAGCTTTACAAGGTCACTGCCCAAGATAGTCGAGGACTTGATTTGAAGGCTGTGTTCCTTTGGAATTAAAGAAAGAAAATATAATAAAAAAGTAGAAATAAACAGTAAAGGAAATGAAAAAAAAAAAACAATAAAATTATGTGAAATTTATATTTGTATATTTTATTTTTTTCCACTCTAACAAACATACATAGTAGTTTCATTTTTCACTTAAAAAATTATTAAATTGAGAATATTTAATTAAAATAAAAAATTTACCCTCCGATCATTTCTTTCTAAAACATTCCCTATCAGTTCTCAAACATCATTTAATCATTTAGAATATAATCTTAAGTTTCTATTAAGCAAAATTTATGTTAAATGCACTGTCATGTATGGCTAGTTGATTCTAAATAAAATGATGATCACTTGATATTGTGACCAAATAGTTATTACAATCTCTATATATCTTGTGAGCCTTTGAGGGTTAACCCTGAAGCATGTCCATTACATTCAGGGGCTCATACTATCATTATGTCAAGTACTTACCGTTTACGCGCGTTGAGGTTCTCACCATATTGGTTCTAAATTCTAATAAAATAGGAGGAAAATCACCTGTGTAATTGATGCTCAAGTTATTCACCCAAAATATAAAATCGATGCTTAAGTTACAAGCTTGTAAGTTAATCAAGTTCCTAGATATGTCACTAAAAAATAAAAACACATCCCTCGTATAATCAGATTGTGTCATGCATGCTTCTTTCAACTTTATGATTTTCTTTTTGTACTTATATATATTTAGGATCTGATTTTTTAACTGTAAACTCACGTTTCGTGAGCTGAAGAAAACGTTGCTATGGGGTAACGTCCGATGATTGTACCTTGTAATTTGTGCACAAGTTGATTTAGATTGATGATCTTCTCTTGAAACCATATAATTAAATTAGTAGACAATGGGAACCAGATAGCCCTCATAAAATAAATTGAACTTTTATGTAATTCCTTTAGTTATTGAAAAAAAAAGTGTAAATTAGATTATTATACAACATTTATTTATTTATCTATACAAAGTAAAAGAAAAAAATTTAGAAGATAAGAAAAATTAGAAAGAGACTTACAAATTAAAAGATCTCTAATATATAGTTGGTATCCCTTTCACACTAAATTTCTAATTGATTTGTGAGCGTATCGCGGGTGCGTGTGATGAGCATTAGTAGACAATGGATTGAAGATTTGCAATTAGAAGTGTTCAAATAAAAAAATAGATTATCATACAATAATTACAAAAAGTTTTACAAACAAACAAATGATGTATTTGAAAAGCATGCATTGTAATTTCCTAACTCCTTCACATGCTGCTTGTAGAACAGGGATTGAGAGGATGAGAACAAGGGTTGTTAGACATTATTGGAGCCGTATGTAAACAAAACCATATGACAAAGTCTTCATTCATTGTGTTATTACTTATTACCATTCAGTTTCTACAACTAGCGTTTACAAAGAGAACTGTTTCAAAAGTGGTTAAACATTTTACTATTTCCATACCAACAGCAATTTTTGACTTTTATAACTCTCTAGCTAGCTAGCTAGCACTTTCGAATCTTATTCCTACATGAGTATTCACATGAATGAGCTTAGCAATTTTGGGGAAATAGAGTAACATAAAAATTGTTAACACATTTTTAGGATCACTCTCAAATCAGTCATGTAATTGCCATCTTTGCCTTGGTTTCATTCATGCTCCTTCCAAGCTAGTCCCACCTTCCACTCTCCATATGCACATAAGGCACTAAAATTCAACGTAAAGACATAAAACCTTAAAGATAATAAAATAGTTTCCTTCTAGTAAATGACAAAATGGCTTATCATTCTCACGTGCTTCAACGTCCTTAATGGACAGGAACATTTGTCTGTGTGCCATGGACATTGCACAGTACAAATCTCAATAAGAACCATGCAAGTGTGTAATCAGTATAAATACATTGTAATAGACACGATTTAGCTTTTATTTATTACAATCGCTAAAGGAGATACATTAAACACTCAAATCACTAAATGGGCATTTAGAGACAAAGACATGTGTGTACCTGCTCGAATCTTTAAAAGGAAAATTATATAAAGAAGTAGACAAGCTGAAGTGCGCACTTTGGATTCTCCTTGAGAAACGGATTATATGTAATGAAATTTCATTGCAGCACTAATAAGTAATAACTATTTTATTATTTATGATAGGAAATTGTTATCCAAGTGGATCAACCGATTAATGAGGAACTCTCCACGTGAGATACTCATGTTGGTGTCATACGTTGGAAATTATATTATTGACATTAGTCAGAAAACAATTTTTATGCCTAGGTAGCTAAATTAAGATGCTAGAGGTGAGGAATCTGCGTTGCATGGATCAAAATCTTGCGGAGCTTCGAATGATCTTCACATGGTAAAGTATGATTTGTTGCCTTCTTAAGAGTTAAGATGTCTATCCCGACATTATTGTCTTATGCACGTCTTGCCACGTATCACAACATTCATGTTGTTCTTTATAATTACTCTTAGTCTAATGTCTTAACCAGCTACGTTTTTTATTTGTTAGGATTTATTTGTGAGAGAGATTTGAACACACGATTTTTCCCTCTCCTTTTTTCCTTTTAATCACTAAATAAATTTTACAACTTTTTCCTCTGCATTTTTTATTTTTGTTTTTATATCTCGTCATACAAATTTCATTGATTATATTGTGTTACATTTTTTTTATGTTTACACTTCTTATTGGTTATGGTAAAAAAAAAGTAAACATTCTTCAACTCTCGTGTTTATTTATATGCATAAAAGTTTAAACTTTTGTCTTTCTCATACCCTAAGTGTTTTATTAAAAATTTTGAATAGTACAAAAATGTGTTTGATAACATCTTGCTTGTAATTTTAGTATCTGTAATTTATGTTCAATTTTAATCTCTTTAATTTTAATTATTGAAATTTAGTCTTCATAATTTTTCAATTATTTAAATTTTCTCACTCTAAAATTTCATCCAATAACTAATAGATATTTAATTAAATAAGGTGCAATCTATCATCAACTTATATAAATTTGCAAAGGAAAAAATATAAACAATTGAAAAAGTTAAAAAAAATTGTTGCATTTTACATAGTTTATCTTTTTATTTTTATTTAAATATTTTATACAATTTTTATTTTCTAAGTTATTCTTATTAATAATATGGCGTTACTTTTATTAATTAATTTCTATTAGTTATTATATATTTTTTAAGTGAAAGATTTTAATCTCAACAATTAAGAAAATTTAAGAAGACTAAATATGAATAATTAAAATTAGGGAAACCGAAATTACTTATAGGAAAATTATGAAAACAAAAATATAACTAAGTTAATAATTAATTAATGTAAATAGAAAATAAAATAAAAATGTTGTATTTTCTATCAGTTATTTTGTTCATTTCTCCGCTCCCAACCGATTGATTAGTAGTAATTAGAGATTGTTTCTCTTCAAAATGTTTTATATCATATATTGTAATTAAAAAATAAATTCCTTGGCAAAGGACACCTTCCATTTAATTATTTTATGTGCACAGCTTTAGACTTTAGAGACAGTTTTTCTATGAAAGAATTTATTTCCATTATAAAGGGTTTATTGGAAGGTGGCCCTGCTCTACATTAAACTCCAACGGAGGTTTTTGTTTAATTGTGTAAAGTACTTTTGAATGAAAGAGTGTGTTAATAGTTAATTCCAATCTAGCTAAACAATTCAATAAGTGATTCGTAATCTCCATAAAGTAATTAACTGCAATGAACTACTATTTGAAGGAGGGCCAATCAACCACATATGATTTGTTTAAAGACATGGAAAAGGGATGTTTTTTATTATCAGTATAATTGATTTTATTTACTTATTTTTTTAAATTAAGATACCGTTATTTTTGGACAAAAATACACATATTTGTCTTAAACTCTTAAGGGTTAGATTGTGTTCCGTACACAAAAAATAGTTTTTAAACAATAAACATTATCAGTTTATGAAATAAATTCATTCTCTTTTCTGTGAAGATTAAGAAAAACTACTAACACACATTAATTAGTTAATTAATTAATTGTGTAAAAAATAAGATAATAGTTCTGATAAATTTAAAATTAATTTAAAAATATTATGAATTTTAACATATTTAATATTATTAACTAAATTAACTAATTTTAATAAATATAAATCAGAAAAAATATTACGGAGGAATTACTTTTTTCCACCCTATCGTTCAAATTTTTTACTGCAGTTGAATTCTTGCACACACATCAATTTAACAAGGCAAATATTAATCAGTGTCTATGATTTTTTGGTTAGCAAGACCCATTTAATATTCGTAAATGAAGTGTACTTGAGCCAATTTTAATCATTTATCGCTTCAAAATTGCTCATCCGCGTCAAAGGTTGTTCCAGAGAACAAGAGTTAAGGTAAATGTGAGATGGTTTCTTTTTCTTGCTTCATAATTGCTTAACCGAGTAGCAGTGCCACCAGCTAGATAGATCACAGATAGCAAGAGAAGCACTTTCCACCCTGAATTGAAGGGGAAAATTAGCAAAGCAAAGTGTAAGTTATGGAATGACAAACACCGTTACTTTCGGTTAAAGCTTATACATCATCAACCCAACAGTAACACTATCCTCTGTTTCTTCTTCCATTCCTCTCCCTCATATAATAATCCCTCTCTGGGGCACAACACAGTAACAAAGAGAGATACATATACCTTACATTACATAGATCAATGCTTGCTTAGTTAACGCTATGAAGTTGCGTTCCAACTACTCTTTTTAGTCTCTTTATCTTTATTCTTCTTCTATTCTCATGCCCCCACCCTATACCCCTCTTCCCCTATCAACCTTCTTTGCATTCTTTCTTTTTCTTTCTTCACTTTCTTCCCTTCTTCAACCCCAACTCATGCATGTCCCTCTCACTTAATCTTCTCCCAATGAAATGAACCACCAAGAAAACCACCACCCCAATTGCACCCACCATGTCCTCCTAGCCACCAAAGTCCACAAACCCAAAAACCCACAGAGTTAGCTAGAGACACCCCAGAAGATTCATTTTGTTTTGAAGCACAACTTATGGCATCCATTGCCACCTTCTTCAACAAGTTCCTCTACCTCTTCATCCTCTTAGTCCACCTCGGCTGCTTCATCTTCACAACCGCCACCACCACCGCCGGGAAACAATCGCCGCCTTCAAAGAAACGCAAAATCTCACCTTTATCCCAACCCTCCTCCCCTTCCCACCCCAAATTCAAAACCCACAAAGCCCTCTCCTCTTCTTGGCATTTCATCAAACACCTCTTCTCCACCAAGTCCTGCAAAACCCCAAACACCGCCACCGCCCAATCCTCCCCTCAATCCACCGCCACCACCACTACCACCACCGCCTCCGCCGCCGCCGCAGCAAATTCCCTCATTTCCTTATCGCAAGCCGACCCTGATAGAAATCAACCCGTTTCGTGCCCCGAATCCGACATCTCCACCGGCACCAACCTCTTCTTCCCTCTCCGCAACGACATCTTCCCCTGCACCGCGTGCGGCGAGATTTTCCAGAAGCCCCACCTCTTAGAAACCCACCAAACCCTCAAACACGCTGTTTCGGACCTACCCGGATCCGACCCGGGTCACAACATCGTCCAGATCATCTTCAAATCGGGTTGGCCCGAATCCAAACCATTCCCAACCATAACCCGAATTCTCAAGATCCACAACAGCCCCAAGATCCTCTCCAAATTCGAAGAGTACCGCGAAGCCGTGAAGTCCAAGGCGGCGCGTCACGGCGCCCTCACGCGCCGCCGCGACGAGCGCTGCATCGCCGACGGAAACGAGCTCATGCGCTTCCACTGCTCGACCTTTTTATGCGACTTGGGACACAACGGGGATTCCGCGATTTGTTCGCAGCAGTTTTGCAACATTTGCGGAATTATTAAGTCCGGATTTTCTCCGAAACTTGACGGAATCGCCACGCTGTCCACTAGCTGGCGGGCCCACGTGGCGATTCCCGAGGATGTAGAGCGGGAGTTCGGGTTTATGAATGTGAAGCGGGCAATGCTTGTTTGTCGGGTGATTGCGGGTCGGGTTGGATCAGATTCGGATGAGGCGGAAAAAGAGGACGGAGGGTTTGATTCGGTGATGGCGAGGGGAGAGACTGGAGTCTACACCCGGCTTGATGAGGAGGAGCTTTTGGTCTTTAATCCTAGGGCTGTGCTTCCTTGCTTTGTGATTGTGTATAGTGTGTGATGAATTTTATGGTTGTGTTGATGATGTGAGCTTGATCGGACGGTCATGATGATGATGGATTGTAATTTTAATTTTGTTTGAGTCTTTTGTAGCTATGAGATGCTCCTTTTTGCATAATCCGGGTTGTTGGACCCTTGTGCACGAAATTATGTGCATTAAATTGACACATTATAGTATAGAAACTGAATGTGCTGTATGTAAGACTGTTTTTTAGATAAATTTCTGTTTAACTGTGTTGCTTGAGTTAGCTTTCTCTTAGCTTTTGATTTTGTTTGATTTACATTGTGTGTGCTAGGAAGAAATTATTATATGCTTGGAATTTTTATGATTTTACTTAATCTTGATTTTTTTTTGGATCAGCAATTTTACTTAATCTTTATATGATTCATAATTGAGATTTACCAACTTATTTTGTAAATTGAAAATCTTGATTTCTCCTTATATATTGCATCATGATACATAAATTAACTTATATATTGCATTGAAATTATAAATAGATGGTAGTTTTTAAGATCATGGCATAACTTCTTAAAAAAACAAAGATAGGGAGGTTGCTAGGGAGGTTCATTCAAACTGAGAATTGGTAACTGACCCATTATTTGTGCATTAATTATTTGATAATGAAGAATATTATTTTTATTTAATATTTTGAGAATACTTTCTACATTAATTAAGGAAAGAAATTGGGAGATAAGAGAGAAAAGTGTTGAATAAAATGGATGATGTAATGAAAAGAAATGAAGAGAAGAACATGTTGTGAATGGGTGTTGGGAGAATGTTAAGTGAGACTAACGTTTTGTTTGGTATTTGAATTGCTTTTTTTAGTTGTGAAGTTTGTGAAAATTTTCAGCTTTTACTTGAGCATTTCTTATGGTAGAGGAAGAGACCGCAGTGGCTAGAACAATTCTTATTATTTTAATTAACGTTTTGTAATTTGTTTCTTTCTTTATTTTTGAATGATTCCAAACTTCTCAAAAGTTAAATAGCGATGTACATACGGCACAAGATGCCTTAATTTTCCTTTTTTTTTAATGACTTGTTAGTTTCTTGTTAAAAGGAAAAAACACTTTTGGTTTGATTTGCTGTGTCAACTAGTAGAACCAAGCCATAATTGAAACTTTGATTTTGAAGTATGCACGTGTTGGCGTATTTGTAAGGACTTCCAAGTTTCTTGCTATTCGAAGAACATTTAGGTCTGATTTGCTTTCTCAACTACTTAATACGAACATAGCCATAATTTAAGCGTTGATTTTATAAGGCTACGTGCATGTTTGGTTTTCTTGTTGAATTTAGCTTTTCAGGAGAGGATAGAGAAAAATAAAGAAGAATAATTTTATGTATATACAGAAGAATTTTATAAGATTTTAATAAGTGCATGCATGAGTTAAATTACTACTAATGTACATTCTTGTTTGTGCCGAACGTCTATGTCACAATTGAATTTAGCTTTTCAGGAGAGGATAGAGAAAAAAATAAAGAAGAATAATTTTATGTATATACAGAAGAGTTTTATAAGATTTTAATAAGTGCATGCATAAGTTAAATTACTACTAATGTACATTCTTGTTTGTGCCGAACGTCTATGTCACAAGGTTCGTGTTTATGGTTCACCGTTCACAAGATGTTGGATTATAGGTGTCTCCAATTATTCTTCCCAAATAATATACAGCTAAATAATTTGTTAACTATTTGAAAACACCTCACCTATTTGTTTTCATTTTTCAATGAAAATATGAACAGCATCTGATTTATTTTTATGCAGGGAAAAAGAATAAAAAAAAAGCTTCTATTTTTTTAAACAAAACAATTGGTAGTTTGTAAAAAAAGAAAAGGAAGTGGTAGAATGAGAAGATACTTCCAATACAATAAAAGATTATGTTTTTCTATTTTTTTAGAAGAGATAAAAAAATTATTGTATTGAGGTAAAAAAAAGTAAATTAACCTTTTTTATTTTCTTTAATCAAGGTCGTATAATTAAAATAAATAAAATTATGTATTGTTGCTATGAAAAATCATGTCAAGTTTTTGTTCGGAATTCAAAAACAACAGAGATGTTAATTAGCAATGCTTTGATTGCCCAATCAATTATCTTAGTATAGGTTTTTGCTTCCTGAACTGTCTATTTTACTACCTACATCTCCTTACTTTAAAATATCCTACAATTGATCTTCCTTCTTTTAAGTTTGTCTGAATTTTGTCTACAACTCCTTCTTCACCCACCTTTGTTAAGCTAAACACAAATCACTTGCTAAGTGTAGTGAGAAGTCCAAAATAGTATTATGGAATACCTATTCTAAAATATTATACCTACATTTTAGAATGTCAATTATATTCCAAAACACCTCTTTCCTTACGTGTAATGGGTATTCTAGAATACCTATTTCAAAATACAGTTTCAATATTCTGCTATAGGTATTCCATAATACATTTTGGAATACCCATCCCACTTACAAAAGCATTCTATAACCCCACAATAATACAGATTACAGGATTCGTGCAACAAAAAAGATTAGGAACCACCGGACTCCCCATCTTCTATTGGAACTGTCATGCATTGCCTTGTCGTCGCCATTGAAGATTCCTTTGCCTAAAAAGTCTCCGAGGATTGTAGAAAAAGGTTTCACTTTGGAAAAGTTCTCGAACCTTGGTTTGAGGATGTACTCCATATTCTTCACGTTGGTGGTGATCATGTTTTCCAACACTTAGGATGTAGATGGTTTTGTTGGGTGAGTTATGGAGAAGGAGTTTAACATTCCAAAAATATTTTAATAATTATTTAAATAAAAATATATAAATATATTTTTTAATAAAGAGAAAAATAGATTAAATTGTTTTAATATATTATATTGTTATTTTTATTTAAAAACGGTATTAGTATAATAATATATTATATTTGTTATAGATGATAATAAATAAATATAATAAAAATAAGAGATGAAGAAATGTTGGTTAAACATATCTAAAAGATATAATTTTAAATTCTGTACAATGCTTATATAAGAGTAAATAATTCCTTTTCCTAGAAATATACAAATAAACAATCTTTTTTGGTATCAGTGAGTTGCTCAAGAACGGAGAAAAAGAAAAATAAAAATAAAAAAATTATGTCAACATAATTGGTAGAAGAGAAGAAGGATATCTAAGGGTACGAATTACTTGTTTCAAGAAATAAGTAAAACAACTTTTTCTAAACCTCCATTGTATGAATTCATCGCATAAATTTTGGAGAATGTATTTTCTTGATATGCGTGTGTGTTATGTTCTAGTTATTGTAAATATTATATGTCTTAGTTATTATATTAAGTATATAATTGTTGTTATATATGTGGTTTTTCATATTATAATTGATTCTATTATTGTTGTGGTGTGATTTTGAAAATTATTATTGAATGCACGAAACTAGAGATCTTGTTTGATAGTCTTTCTTTTAGAATAATATTCTTGTAATTTTGTGAGTTGGTTATCATCATCTAAGAAAGGATAATGATGTACATTTTATTATGAGATTATAATATTAGATATCTCCATCTGATATGAGAATAATATTTATTAATAGATACCCCCATCTAGGATGAGGAAGAAATTTTGGATACCTCCATTTTATGATGGAGAATCCAGTGGGACATCATTGCATGAAATATAAACTCATAAATCTTTTAAAGAATTTGAGATTCACACTGGTTTAAGGAACCAAAGAATTGAATTTAGTAATACTAAAAATCACTAAATTGTGTCTCTTATATTTATTGGAATGTGTTGAGATGTTGCTGTTTATTTAAATATTTTATTTATTCAGAATGTCATGAATTATGAATGTTTTAATATTTTTTATTGGAATATATATAATCTTATTTTAAATTCATTGTGGATACCATGACTAATTTTTTGGATTACCACGCTGACTGAAAATAACATTATTTACAAACACTCTAGGTTTGTAGCATTCAATGGAATTATAATCTTATTAAAAGAGTCATTTTCAGAGCACGAAGAAAAAACTATTGAAATTGTGGAGACTTGAAGATTTGGTTACCTTTAGATATATTTTCAACTTTGTTAGTACTAAGATAATATGTCAAATGTGGTTGATTATATTATACTTTTAGTGACGATTATTTTTAGATGTCTATATTTGAGAGTAATATTTTTACTTATATAAAGACTTATTTACTTGACTTTATTTATTATACATGAGATATTTTTAGACTAATAATTTTGAGATTTTATAATTTTTTAGTATGAGTTGTTATTTTAATGAAGGACGTTAGAAGGAGAATGTACTAGTTGCATGTTTTACAATAGAAGAAGACACTCTTTTGATGAGAGATACACACAACTCTGATGAGGAGGAAGAGGATGCTTAACAACGCAAAAATGGGAAGGAGGTCTTGCAAGTAAGGGTAAGATTGTCCATTCTAGTGTTTAAATTTTTGTATGGGGTGTAGGAAGCAAATTTAAGACGTGCAGGAAGCATTTGCCCTGGTATAACATGCACTCTCATATTGATGTCCAAGCCTTTTTTTACCAAAGAATTTGCAACAAAGTTCGCTTCGTGAAACACAGCTTTAGTTTTTTATTGGTAAGAATTGAAGATGATAATAGGGAATTTTCAATAATTTACACACTCTACTCAATCGAACTAATTTAAATCCCTTTAATATACATGGCCTTAGTTGCATATACTTTCCTCATTTCTTATTTTCCCTTTAATTTTATTTTTTAATTCCGTCATTTAATATTTACTCTAAACATCCAAACATATCCTAATACTAGTACTAGGTAATGAAAAAATAATTATACGAAAGATAATAAACAAGGAACAAATGTAACCTTTACTAGTATGTACCAAAAACGTATAACCCTTGCTAGTCCTTCATAGAAAGAACCAAACTGATAGACCTGACCACATTGATAATTTGGGCTTTGGGGCTTCAACTAACTGGAACTTAGACATAATGCATCCTTTTTTTAGTGGGCATACTTGATTGTGAGTTGGATTTGGGTGTGCTGTTGGGCTATTTGTTAGGAGGTTTCCCCCCTCTCTTTGGGCCCTTTAAGGCCCGTGTTCCGTTGTAATAAAGACAAAAAAAAGTACTGTCCAAAAAAAAGATCATACTAGAAAAAAAATACAAATAAATTATACTAACACTCTTTGAAATTTAATGAAATGACAAATTTTCTGCTGTTTTTTAACATTTACAATAACCTTCTTTGTAGAAAAGCATGGTGTAACATTTTTCAAACAAGTATGGGATTAGTGTAATGTATAACGAGTGTTAGTATAATATTTTTCAAATAATTTAGGAGTTAAAATAGGGATAGAAACAATAGAAAAAATATGTGTAATTTAATGAGATTTCAGGGATGATAAGTAGCTCTAATTTACTCAAAAAATATTTACTATTCATATAAAAAAGAATTCAGAATGAAAAAATGAATATAATCCCATTGTGGTTTATCAAGAATATTATAGAAACTATTTCATTTTTAAAAAAGAGAAAAATATATTTTAGTCCTTATACTTTTTGGGCAAACATGATCAATGTTTTTATACTTTTATATTGATGATATTGGTTTTCAATCTTTTAAAAAAACATGTGGATTTTTAATTTTTGTTCTTTAAAAAATCATCATATTTTTTAAAATTAAGAGAAAGAATTTTGTCGTCTATAACAACTCTATTAGACTTATACAAGATTATCCATGATAGAAGCTAGTATATAAAAAAATCATTTTGTGTCTATTAATCAAAACAATCATACATAATCAATGAAACAAGAGTTAAAACCGTTGGACACATAATGAATAACAATGTTGTTATCTGTAAGGGGAAATTGGACTCACCTCCCTTGAGGCTTTTTTATAAATAACACTCACACATTCTCTAATGGTTAAATAAACACTCACATCCCTTATGTTTTTACTAAAGTGACACTTACATCCCTTCACGAAATTATTTTATCTTACATTATACTCTTTCTGGTCCTTCTTTTTTATATAAAAAAAAAAGTTTTAATGTATATTACCTTAAAGCTTGTTTCTTATAAAAAAAAAACAAAGATATTTCATGAAATGTTATATAATTTTTTTAATCTTTTTATATAAATACATTTCAAAATTACAGTCAACATTAAAGTATGATTTTGTTACGATCAAATACTAGAGAGGAGGAAAAATTGCAGGGAAATACGGGAGTGATGGTGGTTTGGGTGAGACTATTGCAGATAATTTTTTTTACAAAAATTGATGGGTCCGATAGAAAAAATTCAACTCTATAACGAAAAGAGTTGGGAGGAAATGGTATGTCCGATTGTCCGCTGCTGCTGTGCAGTTTGCGATGCGCTTTTCCGGCACGCATTCTCCTATCACATAATAATAATATATATTTACTTCTATAACTACTTTATTATATTATATTATATTTCTTATATATTTTTCTTCTTTTTTTCTTTTCACATATTCTCTTGGCAAAACAACATAAATATTACTTTTTTAGAAATTATTTATTAATTTGTGACTGTTTGAAACTTATTTACAGAAATGATGTAGTCAAACATGTCTTATTTGGGTGTGACTCAATTCGTCTTTAATTTTGTCGCTACACTTTTGCGACAGAATATTTACTTACAAAAAGTGTTAACGACGGAATTAAAGACGGAATTAGCAACGGAATTAGCGTCCGATTTGGCTTGTTTTAATCTTTGACGAAAATATTTTGACGGAATTAGAGATCGAATTAGCAAAATAATTCTATCTTCTGACACTTTTTGCGACTGAATATTCTGTCGCAAAAAGTGTTAGTGACAAAATTAAAGACGAATTGTGTCACGTCCAAATGAGACATGTTTGACTATACCATTTCTGTAAATAAGTTTCAAACAACCCCAAATTAATAAATAATTTCCAAAAAAGCAATATTTAGGTTCTTTTGATTTTTTTCTTCTCACGACTAAATACATCAAAAGATAATTTGTTGCTGCATTTTTTGCGCTAAAAATGCGTTTTTCATTCTGTAAAGTGTAAACTCGTGTAAAATGATGTAAGACAGCAGAAAACAGAACTAATATAGAAGAGCTTAAGGTTTGAAGTTGAACAGCTTGTGAATGTGACGCTGACACGCCTTGCTAATTCCATTTTTGGATTAAACAAAGTTACAAAATCATGAAATCCTCACATTCATACGCAAAACCCATTTTCCTCTTTCACTTGACTTACTTCACTTGTTCTTCAAGCATGGAACCTTCATTCAGTTTGACTTTGAAGCCCTCGGAATCCGCTCCATCTCCATTATTCTACTTCATCACCGCTTCTCTCCCACATGGAACCGCCCCTGATTCGCACTATCACCTTAATTGCTCTTTCCTTTCGTTCTCCCTTTGCGTGTTTTTCAAAAAGTTTGAATCTTCATGTGGTGATTTCCCCTTTTCCGCAACTGGGTGGTAGGCACGGTTTTTCCATTCCCCTGACAGTTTTTTTCTCACTTTATCTCCATGTGGGTTTTCGCCATTTAGTTCAAGTTTGAATCTTTGTGGATGATCACGCTGTGGGCACTGTGTGAGATAGTTATCCTGTGCACAAGTGAGAACCCCATTTTGTTTTTTCTTTCTTCAGTTGGTTTTGAGTTTTTGTCTGTTTTTTGCTGCTGTTTTGGTTTTTTAATCATGGTTTTTTTTGTTGGTTTGGTGCTAATGCTGGTCTTTCATGTGTTGCTTGTTTCTTTTGTGCTGAATTGCCGGTTTCATTTCATCATGGTTTTTGTTCTTGTCTGTGGTGACGGTTTTATTGGAACTTGAGAATTGCATGACGCATCACATGGTTTATGTTTGCAATCCTTTTTTCGATATGAAATGAAATTGTGTTGGAAAATGAAAGGACTCTCCTAATTGATGAACTTGATTGTTGATTGTTTGTTGGAAAAAATTTCAAGTACTCCCGCTATACTCAAAACTGTTAAAATTTTATTTAATTTGTATTTATAATTTATAATATTGTATTCAATGTGAAACGTGAATTTGAATACCACTCTGAAAGTTTTCGTTCCCTTGTAGTGCAGTAGTTATTTTGCTCAGCATGTGTTTGTATGTTTTCGTTAAATTTGCATCAAGTAACCGTTCCATCTTTTCTGACTTTTTTTTTTTTGTGTCCCATTTTCCTTATTGCCAGGTTAAGGATATGTCGTCTGATTTTAAGTTAGACATTTTTTCTCAGCATGATTCTGAAGAACCAGGGTTAGGCACCACCATAACATCGAAAATGTTTCTAGATGAAAAGGCTAATTCGGTGCAAACAATTCGTGAGCAAGGAAAGTTGTCAATCAACAACTTTGCCACAAATACAGAGCGCAGAACTTTGAATGATAGGTGTGAAAAAAATCTTCTCTTCCTTCCACATTTTTTATTCTTAAGAATCCTTTTATTTTTTTCACTGAGTTCCAGTTTTGCGGCTTATCTCTATGTATCTATGCATTTTCCTGTCTTTTCTTTCATTTCTATTCTGTTATTGTAAATTTTGCTAAGCAGATGTCATGTTTGTGTCATTTTTTAAAAAAGAAATCTATTTCACTCAATTGCTCCATGATATTTTCTTTACATTTTTGGTGTTCGAAAATTCTTGTTTGAGTTATGGGTTTTTGGGTGCTCTTTGGCTGTAGAAAAACTAAAAAGGAAACTAAAAAATAGAAGAATATAGAATATAATAATGAATCGAAATCAAATAGAAAAAAAGAGATAAGATAAAAAGAAGTCTTTTTTTTTCAAGCTCCATTTTTTGCTCTTCTTATTTATGTGATATAACATAGACAAAGTAATTATATTTTTCAATTGGGGAGAGATGGCTGAGTGGACTAAAGCATCTTGTTGATTTATTAAATAATAATAGTGGTGCTTAAGTTATATGTTACATGCAGATTTCTGAAAGCAAATAAAGCTACAATTGGTGATAATGTCAGTCTTCTTGATGGGGAGGAAAGGCATCATTTGCATGGATCGGCTAAGAAGTCTGGACCTCTTATCTCAGGAGCAGCCTACTGTATTTCTTCTTGCTCCATGATAATGCTGAACAAAATTGTTTTATCAGGTTATAATTTCAATGCAGGAATATCATTGATGTTTTATCAAGTAAGTTAGTTTCTGTCCTTGTTTTGCTCTATATGAGTGTTAAATCATGGCTAGAGGTTCTAATCAGACTATAATTCTTAAGAATAATAGTTTCTCAGCTTCTTGGCTTTACTTCTTTCCTGGAGCTTATTGTAAATGCAAAATCAATCATGTGATCTTTATTCTTCCTTGTACTTTGCAGAACTTTATCGCTACTCTGGTTGTTGTTCTGTTGTCTCTCTCTGGTCGAATTTCAGTTGAAAAGCTCAGTTGGAGGCTGATCAGGGCCTGGATCCCTGTCAATGTGATATTCATTGGCATGCTTGTCTCAGGCATGTATAGGTATAGAATAAACTTTGTTCTTTGTGTATTTTATTTAACACCTATGGAGATGTTGAACTTGAACCTGATTAGTAACACATTTTTTAAAGGACCAGCACTACTTATTGTTCTGGCGCTCTGTCTATTAGTCAATGATCATGCATCTTGTGCTGCTATTTTTTAAAGGACCAGCACTACTTCTTATTGTTCTGGCGCTCTGTCTGTTTGTCAATGATCATGCATCTTGTGCTGCTCATATTTATACATAATGTCTGCTGGTTCATTTTTCTTTTCAGTTTGAAATACATAAATGTTGCCATGGTGACTATTCTCAAGAACATGACAAATATCTTAACAGCAATTGGAGAATTATATTTATTTCGGAAATGTCAGAGTCCCAAAGTGTGGACTGCAATGTTTATGATGGTAAATGACATTCTTAAATCGTACTCATTAACGTGCTGTATTTTTGGACAATTTGAGTTTTGTTACTACTTACTGGTTAGGAGTTAAGATCATGTGTTGGACAACATTAACATCTGATGTCTCCACTATATTTCAATCTTGGTGTTGGATGGCTAAATGCCTAAATCATCTTGTTATATGAAAATTACATGCTTGTGTAGTAGTAAAACTCTAGCAGTTAGTTCAGATTATCAAATTGTAAGTTTTTGCTTAATCAAGGTGAAACATGCTGGATATTTTATGATACAAATGCAACAATCCTTGATAATACCCTGCTTGTGAAGCCTCTCCCTGTTCTCACATTTATGGGTAACTCTGAATAATTGGATAATGTTTGCTGTTTCATCAGCTCAGAAATCACAAAAGAAAATGCTGATAGTTTGATTTATTCATCAAGTTATGTGCCTTCCTATAAAAAATCTTCATTAATCTAGATTATTTACTAACTTGCTGATAGTCTTATTAGTATTACTCTTCTATGAACTATTAGTATACAAGTTTCTGAAGTCTTTTTTGCCTTCTCTATACATAATTCATACAGATTATCTCTGCTGTCAGTGGTGGTATTACAGATCTCTCCTTTGATGCAGTTGGTTATACCTGGCAGATTATCAATTGTGTTCTAACTGCAAGTTATTCAGTATGTGTATTTATCCTTTGTTTTCATCCTATATTCTGTAAGAGACTTCTAAGTTTGATACTGGGATTGATAACTTTGAGAAGAGAGCCTTCTTTGGATCAAATTCCAGTTATGTCCAACCTAAGCTTTGATTAAATGTTTTCCTTTTTGTCTCAGCTTACCCTTAGGGGGGTTATGGATGAAGCAAAAAAGGCAACAAAATCTGGATCTCTTAATGAAGTGTCAATGGTGTTGCTGAACAACTTATTGTCTTTACCTTTTGCCATCATCTTGATTTTCCTTTTTGGCGAGTGGGATTATGTAATACATGCGTGAGTGAATATGCTTCTTTACTTTAGAATTCAATTAGCCCTTTGCATCCTCTCACCATGATTTTCGTTTTGATTTCCAGTGACGTAGTTAAACTGCCGATATTTTGGGTGGTTGCAACAGCCAGTGGACTGCTTGGACTTTCCATCAGCTTTACCTCAATGTGGTTCTTACATCAATCTAGCCCTACAACATATAGGTAATTTTATGGAGTTGAAATTCGATACGGAGATAGTCTTCCTATAAGACACAGGAAAGGAACATATACCACCATATAAATATGTGGTGTCTTGTGGATAAATCTAGGGACAGGAAAGGATGCCAAAGATTTTAGTGAGCATACGAACAGACTAAATTCTCTTGCATTGAACTAAATTTGATGGTTTCAATTATTTATTCTGATTTGAGTTCTTTTTCCATCCATTAATGTCTAGTAAGTTTGTGCATGTTCTACAGTCTTGTAGGTTCCTTAAACAAGATTCCAATCTCTATTGCTGGCATTTTAGTGTTCAAAGTTCCTCTCAGTGTATCAAATTTATTCAGCATTTTGTTTGGTAATTCATCAGCAAACCACTCTACATTTTTCTTTTGGGAATGTTTCTCTTCCTTTTAATCATATTAACTTATACAAAAAATGCACACTATTTTCAGGTCTTTTTGCTGGTATACTCTTTGCAAGAGCCAAGATGTCGTGATAACAGCAAGCCAATGAAGTGAGAATTAATATATTTATGACAATTATATAGGTTTTTGATTAAGCCGTGCAAATGCAACTCTTAATATAGCCTTCAAACGTGGAATAAATATCTGATACACCTGTAAGGGAAGTATCAATTATCAAGTTTTCCTGGCATAGAAATCATGAGCAGGCAAGACTGTTCCTAGTTATATCTTATTTATTTTTTTGTAGTTATATTCGAATTCTACACAGGAACTATATATAACACCGAATGTAATACTTGTTCTTGATGATACTATTCTGTAAATCAACATCAACAGCATCTTTAATCTAAGTTAATTGGAGTCGGTGATAGATGAATCTAATGATAGATCGGAAAAAAGAAGAAGAAAGAGAAAGAGAGAGGGAAAGAAAAAAGTGGAAATAAGATAAAAGGGAGGAATAATAAGCTAAAATAAAATAGGAGTGAAAGGAAGAGATGAAAAATAAAGAGGAAAAGAACTAAAACAAGAGAAACAATTAGAACATGTAACTACTAATGAGTTTAACCTTCTACCAAACTTATAATTTTTCTTCACTTCATCCTAAGACATACTACCCGTTAATCTATATATGCAATATTTTTCTTGATGTGATATTATTCTTTTTTTCTTTTTCTTTTAGGAATTTATGATGTGGTATTATTCTTTGAAAAAAAAAACATCTGAAAATATAAATAGATTCTTTGAAAAATTAATCGACTATCCAATGTAAATGTTTAAGGCATCAAGTGATAACTTCGTTTTTTAGCTTATACGTTGTCCTTTTAAGTAGGTCTAATTCTCATCCAAGCATGGTGTTTTGTCCATTTGAAGTGCTTTAACATTTTTTTTTTAGTTTAGAAAAGATTTTGTCCATGTTCACAATAAAAATATGTTTTTGCTATATGTCTCGATTTTAGACAAGATTTTGTCAAGATACTACTAACAAAAGTACGTTTTTGCTGTGTATTTTGACAAGATTTTGTTAAAATATACAACAAAAACTTGCCCTTATCGCAAAAATTAAGCTCGAAACTCTCACCTGCAAAAGCTCCCACACTTACATTGTTGTTGTTCCGTTTCTCATCTTCGTCCCTCTCGTGCTCATCTACGTCTCGCAAGTTCTCTATGTCTCCCAAGTTTTGATGCGATTAATTATTGTTTTGCCGACAAGTGCTAAAGTATGATTTGTGATTTTTCACATAATGAATTGATTTTGAATGAATGATAATGTGCTTTGAAATGGTAGTGATGATTTGGTAGTGTCACTTCTGAATTTGATGGCGAGATTAGGATTTTTCAATTGCATTGCAGACTTGATTATACACTTGTGTTGGAATTTGAGCAGAGTTTTTAGTTTCAAATATTATTAGAAGAATCATTCTTCATCTTGAAATTGATTAATTTCTCTCTATTGTTGTGAGTAAATTGAGTGTGATACATGTAAGAATTAAACCTGAATTTTTTGGTTTGGTTTGAATTGAAATTGGAGGTGGGATTAGCAATTTTTTTTGAGTCGTTAGAATATGTTTAGGACCTTTTAAATAAGTTACTCAAGTATTTTATGGTGACTTTTAACTATAAACAAATATAATGAAATAAAATAATAATAAAAGTAACAAGATGTCATCATTTAACTACAAAAATGGATGAAAACCTTGGACAGAAATTTTTTTTAGAGATGTTGACCAGCAAATTTTAAGGACCAAAATCATAAATGTCAAAAAATTCAAAAATGAAAAACATAATTTATCCTAATACAAAGTGTAGAAACATGTGTTATAAATACCAGTATATTATTATTAGTGTTATGTTTGTGTCATTATTTTTTGTAGTTTTAACAAAAAAGAATTAGTAGTAGAATTTTTTATTTTTAGATATTTTTTTCATTATTTTATTATATTGCATGATTTTACAATGTAGCATGATAAGATAGAATAGTTGACTTATCCATTTTTAGTTTGCAACAACTTTTTATAATCTAAAATTCAAAATAAACTGAAACTGAAAACTCAAAATATAATCTGGATTTAATTTTTAATAATTTTGAAATTAAAAAGAGAAAACCATCTCCAGTGAGGTCGAAATTATTTTAGGTTTTATTAAGCTAAATTATATATTTGATTTCAATATTTTCCTTCAGTTTCTTTTTGTGTTTTTTAATATTTTTATGTAGAAATAAAAAATTTAAATTTTTTCTTAATTTTGATAAAATATTTTTTTCTCCTTTTTCATTTCTAGTTCACAATAAATAATAAATACATCTGTAAATTAATTACTCTTTTCATTTCTTTTTAATGATTTCTGGAAAAAAATGTTTCTATTTATCTTTATTTTTAAAATATAAGGTTACATTTTTTTTTGTTAATTATACCCTTACATTAATTATTTTATACATATTAATTATTTATTGATCGATAATTTGGTGGACAGAAACACAAATATAAGCTATCGTCGGAGAGAGAAATCAACGTGTTGGGAAAGTGAATTTACAGGGTTATAATAGGAAAGGACCTAACAATTTCATTAAAATATTATTAGTTTCCTTGGTTTTTGCAAATAAACTTAAAAGTCAATTATTTAGAAAGAGTGAGAGTAATGATTAGGTGAAACATAAGAGTTTAATTGACAAAACGGTAATTACTATTAAATTTACAAACAACAGGTAAATAGAAATATTTTTTTTTCCAAAAATTCAATAATAAAAAAGGAACAAAGGGAGTATTATATAATAAAGTTTGAAAAAGTGTGGAATTTTTGGAAGATTTAAAATAGTGTTAATGTTATTAGAAAAATAAACTAACTTTAATTTCATGAAAATATTTATTAAGGATGTAAAAGTTTTACATATTTCTTCCTTAGTTTAGGCGAACCCCTTCGAGATATGTTGGAGCCTTTGGCTTCTGGTGCCAGGCTTAGTCCACTCTAGATATTGTAATTTTTTTGCTTCTTTTGCTGCTTTAGCATACATTACCTTAAATTCTAATTTAAAATAGAAAACAACATCAAACTTACTTATGGTGTTGATTATACAATTTTGTTGTCGTATATGCAATATGATTAGGGAAATAATATATGTTAGACCAAGGATGAATCCAGGAAAGTATTATAAGAGGATCGGATTTTTTTTACATGACTATTTAAATATTGTATTTCTAATAAATAACAAGTTTTAAAAAAAATTATTATTAATCTTGCGGATAAAATTAGAGATATGAACTACTATAAGAAAAATTTTAAACAAATATCAATTAAAGAATTTATTTTTCTTTTTTAATTTTTTCTCTTATTTATACAGAGGAACCTAAGGGAGGGGCACAACCCTTGGATCCGTCCCTATGTTAGACCATATATGAAGGAATTTTGTTTATCCATGAGAATTGTAAACGTTTCTAATTATTGATGTCTCAACGGCTTATACTCTACAATATTTCACATGGTGATTTTACTCAACATCCTTGTTGGTCAATTTTTAACCGGTCAAAATCCTATGTTGGTAGTCCCTTTCGAGATTTCGACAACCAACAACGCTCGACTACTCTCAAAATCATTACTTTGTCATCACTCACACACTTTCTGGAAAATTTCCTAGAAAGTCACCCATCTCATAACTACTCCAAGTCAAACACATTTAGTTATATAGTTCTTAAGTGATAGACTACCGAAAAGTAGATGCATCTTATTGGTATATGTAATACCAATTAATTCCTTGAAGTCATCCTCAATTGTACATCTCATACTTCATACTTCATACCTGCACAGTCTCTAAATATCTCTCATTCTGATGTGATTCGTTCGAAATGTTACAAGAATCAAACTCAAGTACTAGGGTTTACAACTACTCACGCACATTACTCAACCAATTAAGCTATACCTTAGTTTGCTTATTATATATTTTCCTTGGTTCCAATTTATTTACTAAATAAACTAATTCAATATTTTAAATAAAATATTTAATTTTAAAAGTTAAGTTTTAACTCATTCAATAAGATTTTTAGGTCTATTAATACTTAGGGATCTATATAGCAAATAATTTAATTTCTCTTAAATTAGGTATTGATTTTTAGTTTTGTAAATGAAAAACATGTGCTAAAAGAGATTTATTTAATTAATTGATTTTGTCTAATTCAACTCTCAATAAATACAGATTGTCTAATAGATTGATAGCAATTAGTATAGATGAATAATATGATAATATCATGAAATCATTTGTGTTAACAATGAAATCCCTCATTTTGAGGGTGATGTTATGTTAGAATTAAGTCGGTAAATTGTGTTTGTTGTAACAGGATTAACAGCTAGCCATTTTTTTTCTATGGGAAGAATGTTGATCCTTGTCAACCAAGTTTTTGTTCAACTATAATGAAAGAAAGCTCCATGAAATTTTTTAGGCATCTAGTAAGGGGAAAATGTATATAGACCTTATGCACATGGATTGATGATGATTCAACAATAGAAAGAACACAATATCCTGCATAGTATCACTTGCTATATCTACCTACCAAACTCTTAATTCACATTGTTCATGATAATATTGGTCATGTCATGATTCATCAAAAAGGCCCCTTACATTTCCTGTTGTTAATGTTTAAGGTTAAAATTCATGTTCAACTTCTATGTCAACCATTGTATAAAAATAAATTTGCAAGAGTACAAAAAATTACCACTCCATCAACCATTTTTTGTTTGATTTATATCACAAACAAGCAAACACTTCATTATTTAGCTCTGTTGTAATTTGAAGGAGAAAACTATATCTCTATCTCTTCCATCAACTCTTAAAGGAAGGTGAAGCAATTGAAACACCTGAGCATTTTACTAGCAAAGGTAAGAGAACAAATTCTAATCAAATTACTTCTACTTTTGATGGAGACATTGGATGCTAAAGCAGTAGTAAAGGAGTTGAATGAGAATGAGATGAACCTTTATGTGAGAAACTAAAGGAATTGGCTCTTGACCATTTGAATCAAGAACTCTATTTGTCAGACGATGACAATAAGAAGAATACCGTATGTGATGTGGAAGAAAATGATCATATGGAGGTGCCAGTAGGTTTAGAGAAGGAAGAGAGTTAGTTCTACCGTTGACCATCAAAATACCATTGACCAAGACATATGAATGAAAATATATTTAAGGCTTAATTACACATTTAATGTTTTGGTCCATCAATATTTGTAATAAAAAAAATTTGGGTCCTTCAATATGCCATTTCTATTTTAGTTTTATTTAATTTTTATTCATTTTTAGTCTTACATATGATAAAAACACAGTACATTTAATCTTTTGTCAAGGAATAAAACACAAGTTTTTTTAATAATTGAAATTTATTTAAAAATCACCATAACATGTATAAGACTATGTTTAATGCAATAATTAATTGTGTTTTCATACAACTAACCTTAATGTATTTGTAGTTGATGTAAGAATTTGAAGGACTAACGGTAAGATAATACAGACACAAAAGAACTACTACATGGAACATAAGCTGGTAATCCTTTCTTAATTTATATTGATGTCAGCTAAATTTGATCATATTTTCCAATTGTTCCTTCATCTCTTGTTGGGAAAAACTTGTACCCTCCAATAGACACTGTTAGGTTATTGTCAAACCCTCAAATTAATCTACGGAAGCGGAAACAATAAAATGCAGGAGTATAGAGATAGATGAGATCACATAGTCAATTTGTTTAACGTGAGAAAATCTTCTTTCAATCTGGAGTAAAAACCCACAGGACACTAGTCCAAAATCAAATTTTCACTATGAATATAATGGGTTACAATCAAACATCCATAGCCTTTCATTAGAGATACAATCAAACTTCACCAAGTATTGTGGTATTCAAACTTCTCTAGAGTGGTGTCTCTAGAGGTATTCTCACCGGAAAATCTCTTTCAGATTTTTCTCTCGTTAGAATCACTCAACTCTTAACATTGAAGGCTTATATGGAAAGGGAGAAAGAAAAGCTACGTTGAGCCACTCAAAGGATGACTCCTTGAGCCTTGCACCGCTCAGAGGATGTGGCTCCTTGAGACTTGTAGAGTTTCATCACCTTGAGACTTGAACCAAACATTAAAGACGGAACAGTTTTCAACATTTCTTGCATCTTTGAGTACATTGTTGCATGCATAAAAATAGATACGATCTTCATCCTTCATAGTCATGGATGGACCAAACATTTGGAACTTCTTAATTCACCTAATTTATGGATTCATGTTAAGTAGTTATCACCACATAGAACTTCAACTTTTGTGTCTACTTGTAATCCTCAAATATGCATATCATTGTGCTGGTTTGGTTCTTTTTAGTTCTTACTATTTAACTTTTACCTGATTCTAAATTATTCATTCTAGTTTAGCCCCTTTTTCATAAAATTCTGGTCTCAATTCATAAATAATGATCTCTTTTGTCTTTCTATTCATGTAGTGGCTATTATAGATCCAAATCCCAAATATTTATCCCTCCTAAGCTCAACATCATACATATGTACTTACTCACACAAGAAAAAATAATTACTAAAACAGTCTTCAAAGAGAGAAATGACGATAATAAAAGTTAAAAAGTGTTAATATTTGGTTGGATAAGAAATTAAAACTAAGGACAAATTAAATTGAAATATGTAGACAACAATTTAAAACCATGAACATAATAATCTTTCTGAATAACTCTTTGTACCTTCAATTGTAGTCAGTTTCTATTTTTCATATCATAAACGTCTATGCTTATTCTGTCTATATCATTCTAGGTGAAAGCAGAATAGAAAATCCAACATATAATGGATGGTTGTACATTGTTAGAATCAACATTTAATTCCCCTCCACGCATATTAATACGTCCTCTTGCATGAAGAATGAGTGAAGATCTCATTAATAGTAATTAAATACATCTAAAGTGAATTTATGTTTTTTATAATTATTACAATATAAAAAAATTCATTTGTTTCTCATATATAAAGAATAAGAGAAAATACAAATCTTTATTATGTGAGTTACAAAATTGAAAGTCTTATTTTGATTAAATAATAACATAAAAATTATTTAGGAAATCTCATTGAAACTTTGTCCATTCATTAGTAATTAGAGCAAGTATTAAACACACTCATACACTCATGGATCATGGTCTGAGGGTGGTTAATGGTTTGAATGGGAAATAAATTAAAAAAAATGAAATAAATAGAAAACAAGAGAAAATAAGTATAAAAAGAGAGAGAGTAAAGTTTGATGTTGGCTAGATTAAGAGAGAAAAAATAAAGAGAATGAAACATTAATTGTCTCTATTTATTTGGTTAAAGTAAAAAAAAAAAGTAAGAATATATATAATTATGTTAAATTATATTTAATGTTTTTACTATAATAAAATAAAGTTAAAAGTGAGACTACTTTCATTATCACATGTGAAAACTCACTACTTTCTCATTTCTTTGCAAATGGAGAGAAGTAATCATATGCATGTCCCTCGAATATGAAATTTTAAGAGGGTTATTTATCAATCTGGGTTCTTTTATAAAGTACTAGTGTGATGTATGTGTTCATGCACGGAGTTATATGTAAAATATTTGCATTATCATTTTAATAAAAAAAATGAATAAAAATATCCGTAGTATTTACACATGCACTTAAATACAAATGTTTGAAAAGTTAAAATAAATCAATTAGACTAATTATAGAAAATTATAACAACAATGTAACAATAATAAATTAGGTTTTAATTGAATAACATATAATAATATAACATATTTGTGTCTCTTACTAATTATAAGTTTTGAAATATTTCCTTGAAAAAACATGAATAATGTTTAAAAGTTTCAAAAATTTAAGAAATAAAAAAAAATAGCTTTCAAATAAAAAAAATACAAATTAAAGTTAAGACTTTTGAATTAATTAAATTAATAATTATAAATTTAAAATAAATACTCTTATATCATTATTTATTTGTTTTTATGTTTTGATTATTTTAAAAAAGGTCAAAATAGTTTTTATAAATTAATCACGAGTTGTTGGTTTGTTTTAGTCTTTTTCAGTTTCAGGATTAATTGGTAAATATTGGCCGCCCATTGGGCCGTGTACGTCTTTATCTGGACAAATACATGATAGTTAATTACCATCATATTAATAGAGGAATACAAATGAAAAATGAAGAGACCGAAAAAAAAAGAGAAAAATGAAATTATATTTAGTTTATGTCATTTAAACACATGTGGTGACACAAATTAATGGTGGAATATTAAGGTAGATGCACATAAAACCTGAGATTTGATTCATATTAGTGTTTGTAAAAAATAATTAGCAAATTTATTCTTTAAATATGCGCTATATATATAATAGATATTTTCTTAAATTTAAATTTATAGAGAAAAGCAGTTATACTTAGCCACGTGGGTCTAATTATTGGAGATCCATATATAACATCTGCCCTTAAGGCTTTAATGAATATCTATTATATTATATGTATGAGTTGCAAACATACGTAAAGAATAATTGTAATCTTTGACCTAAAATGTCCATGTCATCATAATTCATTTATTTCATGAATTTCAAAGTTTAATAGACGCTGAGCAAGTAATCAAAAAGAAATAACGGAAACAGCGATGAAGGAAAATTACTGCAAATAACGTTACAGTTTAGCCTACTAACAAAATAAAGCAAAGGCTTTTCCCTCAAATTGGATTAATGTTGTTTTGGTTCCCTATATTTAAGTTTGATTTTTTATCCTTAATTTAGAAAAAATATTATTTTTAGTCCTCATAACTATGTGTCGGTTTTGTAAAAGAAAAAAACCATGTGATCAGTATTTTTTTTTTTTATGGTTTAGATATACAATTTATGATGATTTTTTATTGTAGAAGAAATTAAAAATAATATTTTTCAAAATTGGGATACTAAATTTGAAAGAAAATATAAATTTAAGGACCAAAAACAATAATAACCTAAATTTAAAGAACCAAACAGTTTTAGCTGAACAATAATTTCCAAACAAAATAAGAACCTTTCATCTGTCACTTTTTTCTGGAAAATATTTTTACAAGATAGGATAATAAAATGTTGTTTCTTTATTTCTTTTAACTTTAAAATGTATTTTTGATATATGTATACAAGAGACAACAAAATTAATTAATTACACACAATTCATGCAACATGTAATTTTTTTTATGTTCAAATAATGGTATTGTTTTTCTATTACACTTTTTTTTACACCTGTTAGTCATTGAAGAAAAACTTTTTATCTTGAAATATAATAAATGCACCGGTGAATGATAGATAAGAAAAATATATAACATTTTCACAACATGAGAGTGAAATATGTGTGGAGACCGTAAAAAAAAAAAAAGAAATACGTGTGGAAAATAGAGAAGATAGCAATGATGAGTGATCAGATTGAAAATAAAGATAATAAAAATAATATATATATATATATATATATATATAAATGAAATGTTAGAAAAAGGAGATATAAAAAAAAGTATAGAATTAGATACATATAAAAAGTAATGTATTTATTCGATAAAAAATACGTTCCTATATGTCATAGCACACTCGACTATCAATAAATAATTTCAATTTTTAGACATTTTCGTAATATAAATACTCATCTCTCATTTCTTATTACATCACATTGCATATTATATTTATCACTGCTCTTTTTCTTTCTTTGTCTAAATTTAGACACATTGGAATGTTTACAAAGATTTTTGCATTTAAAAAAAATATTTTTGTATAGCAAATTCTATTTAGTAACATCATATAGTTTGACATGCAAAAGAAATAGAGTTTTTTCACCCTATCTCTATGCTTCTTACGAGAAATGAGAGGTGAAAAATGAGTTCTCCAACAATTCATAAATAAGGTGGGACTTTTAAAAATTTAGGGCATAAGACAATTTTAATCAATTTGATCCGACTCGATGGGTTAGACTAAACTCATAATATAAGCATGAAAAAATCAGGTATATTTTATCCAATATTATTTATTTTTTTAATTTTATTTTTTTAAAAGATTTGTAATTTTAGCTTTAAAGAATTAGCCAATTTGGTTTGACCCAATGGACTAGGTTGGTCCAACAAACTTGCAATTTGACCCGAATTCATACCTCAAATCAAAAGGTTTAAGCCTAACAATCTTATTGGTCATCTCTATGAAAAATTATTTCATAATTTGAAACCATCCTAACATATAGTTTAATATTATTAATTTTTATTGTAAATTAGAAACTTGACTTAATGTCAAGCTCGAGATTGGTCAAAACTATATATACACGGTGATTCAAAATTTTCTAATAATTTCTCACTATTAGAAAAAATTTCTCTCTACGTGAGATGCTTTGTTCTCTTTCCTTGTGAGAAGGCTTTCTAGGGCTTTTGAGAGTTCCTTTTCTTGGAGCATCGTTTCCCTGTCTAGGATTTTTGTCTTACTCATCTTTTGGCAAAATCTAGTAATAGTTGAGAAAAATATGGAGGGGTTATCATTGGAGGAGGACATTGATGAAGGACTCACGTTCAAAATAGAAGAAGAGCAGCACCAAGCAGAAGATACTCATTATTGAGAAAGTCTATCAGAGCTCATATAATGAAGGAAAGGATGGCTATCCTTTGACAGTCGGTTAAGGGGGTAAATTCGATCATGGAGGCAGAGCAAAGCATTTTTGTCTTCCAATTATACCACAAAATGGATTTGGCGAGGATCCTTACAGATGGTCCCTAGTTTTTCGACAATAACTGTAACAACTTGCCTCGTTGCTACGGTGTCACTAACTCTATATCGTGTATGCTTCAAATTTTAATGAAAAACTCCATTAATGTGATTATAAAATGGTAGTAAATTTTTCACGATAATAGAATTATCATACACAGATTATAACTATATAATTGAATACACATGTATATATACATTATACCAGTACATATCATCCACGTGTCAGAACTTAATTTGATTTTACATGTATATACATCTGAAATTTACATATCTAATAAAAAGTCAAGGAAATTAACTAAGAAAGAATTGATTAACAAAATACAACTCTTTCCCAAAAAGAATTTCAACGTTATCACGTCGGCTTCGTGGCTCCAATAAAAAAGAAGCTCCCTCCAAAGTCACCTAAGGCTGCTCATCTACTCACACGAACAAAAGTTCGTGATCATCACAGGTACCAATCACATGATACAAAACAAATGCAATGGTGAGTTTATTATACATAAACAACGAGTATCAGGTGACAATAATTAGAAGGGAAACAACAATAACAATTATATTCATTATCAAATATCCATCAGTCCAATACACACCTAACAAATCAATCATCCAATTCATTTCACAATTCAAACAATCATACTCAGAATGATGCATGATCCTGATTCCACTTTAACCATGCAATGTGGTACCATATCCAAGAAATAGCATCTCACGGGAAAATGATTCGTCGCCTATCAGGGCCACCCTATCGTGCATTGGTCATTCCCCCCCGGTGATCAGCCAGCGTCACTAGGGAATACCAAACCTGATGACCCCTTAGTACCTGTGTTCTCAGCCCACCGAAACCCACAGGTACGCACGTGCCTTCATTCTATTTCCATCAATGCAAATGAAGTATGAAACATAGGCATCATCAATGCATGACCCGACTAGGAACACATTCTTCCTCGCAAGGGTAACCTGTCATGCACCCCCCCATGTACATACATAACACACCAATGTGGACTCATCGATGCACTAATTGTGACTAGGAACACATCCTTCCTCGCAAGGGTAACCAACCGGTCACTGCATCCGACATGTACATACACAGCATACAACCATGGGTATCATCAATGTATGACCTGGCTAGAAACACATCCTTCCTCGCAAAGGTAACCAGTCATTCACCCCCTATGGGTATCCATGTATATCCACATCACACAATAACAATCATGGGCATCATCAATGCATGACTAGGAACACATCCTTTCTCGCAAGGGTAACCAGTCATGCACCTCCACATGGGTGTCAATATATATCCACATCACATAATCTAATATCATCATCATACATATTAAACTCGTCTCATTTCCAACATCATCAACCTAATAAACATATATCTCATTTGAACATTATTTCATTCAGACATCACCAATCACATAAGCATCATTTCATCTTAATCATCACAAATCACATAAACATCATTAATCATTGCCATGGTATCTCAATTTCACTATCATCAACAACATTCGTAATAACTGCACCGCATCTCATTAGTTAAAACATTGTTTGCCTTAAAAACGAGCACACATAGGTACAACACACATCAATCATAAATACATCGCATCCCATTAGTTAAAAACTTAGTTTTTCTTGAAAAACCAGCACACAACAGGGAGAAACAGATATCCCCATAGTTGGACTCCCTAACCCCCAACTATGGTATCTAAATTATTACTAACATAATAAACTCTCCTTACCTAACTAGGAGTTCTTCCTGTTACAGCCTAGTTGTGTTGATTCGCAGTCCTTCAAATACGCGTGTTTGTCCGAACACAGAGCTCTATATACCAAATTGAAGACAATTTAGTATAAATTCCAAAGAAAATGTCAAAGTTAACAGTTGAGGTCAAATACTCACTCAAATCAAAAAGGGGCTAAATGGTGTTTTGGGAGTTTACATCAAAAGCATTAGTTTGAAATTTCGATCACACCAATGTGACTAGGACTCAACAAGGATCACAAAAATGACATCAATTCCATAAAAAGAAGACTTTTACAATATCTCATTTTCAAAGGATTTTCAAAGGGAATGTAAAACTCCCAACAATGGTACCCTAAATACAAGAGACACTAAGAGAAGGTTAAAATAGCTAGAATAGTACAAAAAAAACCAAGATTACCTCAAGGAAACCAAAAAAGAAAGATTTGAAAGTTTCATTCTCTACTGAAGCTTTGAGAGGGGTTTCAAAGATTCCGCTCTGATTACAAGGTCCTTCTCTGTGTCGTGGTCCCGTGGTAAGCAACGGTGGCTCGTGGTGGTTGATGGTCGTCTTGGGTGGTGGAAAGGAAGTTTCTAGGGTTTTGGGGTGATTTTAGAGAGAGAATGAGAGAGAAAACGTATAAAACATGTTTTTGTGCTGCTTGTGCATATTTATAACTTGACAGACTCACTTAGAATGTCTTGGCTCACTCAGCGCACCTTCAGGTCTCGCTCAGCGCAATTTCCTCGCTGTGAGGAAATTTCATGGAATTACGCTCAGTGGGACTTGGCTCGCTTAGCGAGCCTGATGTTCTTGAAGATCCCAACGGTCAAAAGATGAAGAGATATGTTGGGAAGCTACTTTCAAAATTTGAAGGCGATCTAACGGTTAACAAATCCAGAATGATAGTTTTACTGAAGCAGATTATGAGCCAAACTATCACTCTCATCTCAACCATAAATCAAATAAAGTTCACACAGATTAACATATATACCAAGCAATTGCATCAGGGTTACATGCACAACAACTCAACCAATCTAAATTAATCAAACAATCAAATAACACAACAATTATATCAAACATCTATTTTCAGTTATCGAAATTTCAGGGTGTCACAATAACCTTCTAGCTCCTCTGCCCTTCATTACAATAACAACTCCTAATAAAATATATAAAAACGAATATGAAATCTCAAAATTATGATAGTCCGAATATATCTCATGTATATATAATAAAATAAGTAAAATAAAATATGTTTTACAAAAAAAAAAACATTATCCTCAAAATATGAGTATCCAAACTAAATAAATGCTAAAAATATAACGAAAGTAGTCATATCCGACGTCTTATTCTGAAGTATTAACCAAGGTAAAATAAATATAATTAAGAAAATCATGTCTTCATGTCTTCTCAAACTCAACAACTTCTTCATAATCGGCTCTAAAAATAACACTTATAATGAGATGATAATCATAGTGAATAAAACAAGTTCTAAAAAGAAGTTCACAAATAGTGTTATTCTTAGTCAACACAGTAATCCGAAAAATCAACCATAATATCTGTAATGAATTTAAAATAATATTATATATATATATATACTCCTATAAAAATCAAATTGAAGACAATCATACTTTATTCCCTTAACATAATAAATAAGAATATTTAAATAAACATAAACTTCTCAATGTATTCAAATAAACATCACAGACACAACTTAGTGATTTTCGGAATCATTAGACTCAACTTTTTAATTTTCAAAATTAGTGTGCATTTTATATTCTTCAAAGTATTTATGAACTCATATTCATGCAATAACGTCCTAATGTCTTTTTCATGATAGATGGAGATATCTAAAATCTTTTTCCCATCCTAAATGGAGATATCTATCATATATCACATAATAAAACATACATCGCCACCACTTCCCAGAAGATGATGGTGCATTCTAACAGAATAGAGGAAGTTCGAATGGCTTTGGGTTTTGATAAAGCCTTTATGGTTGATAAGGAGGGGAGAAGCATAGGGCTAGCTATGCTTTGGAGGAGTTTAGTTCGAGGGGAGATGGTGAATTTCTCTAATAATTTTATTAGCTTGAAGATTGAAGATTACAATGTTGGTAGCTGGATTTTGACCGGATTTTATGGGATCCTTGATAGAGCAAAACGTAGAGATTCATGGAATTTGCTTCGCACTCTGGCAGCCAATATTTGCTTTCCCTGGTGCGAGATAGGGGACTCCAACGACTTACTGTCTAATGAAGATAAATGTGGTAGAGTGGAGCATCCTCCTTGGTTAATGCAACGGTTCCAAGAAGCTGTTGGAGATTGTGGGCTGAGAGACATTGTCTTAGAGGGTTACCCTTTTACTTGGGTTAAGAGTAAGGGTACTGATTCTGCAGTGGAGGAACGTCTTGACCGGGCCATGGTTAATAGTGATTGGCAGTAGAATTTCCCAGAAGCTAGATTGCTCAATTTGTTTGCTTCTATCTCGGACCATACTCCTATTATTCTTCACACTAAAGAAGAAGTGTGGATCAGATTTAGAATATCTTTCATGTTTGAAAACACTTGGTTGAATGATAGGAGCTAGAAGATGTTGTTCTTGGTGGTTGGAGTCTTAAACCAAATGCAGATGTTATTGCCAAGCTTTAAAATTGTGCTTCTGGTTTGGATAGTTGGGGTCGTAATTTGAAATCCCGGTTCAGCGAGGATATTGATCCCTGTAAGAAGGATCTGGAGTATTGGAGGGATAAAGGAGACTCATACTCGGTAAGTCAGTTTAATAAGCTAAAAACTGATCTGACTGCTTTGCTTTGCTTTGCTTGTGCAGGAAGTTGATCAGAACACTCGTTTCTTTCATGCTTCTGCATCTGAAAGAAAGAAAAAAAAAAACAAATAGATTGAAGGAGCTAGCTAAAGAGGATGGTTCTGTTGTCAAAATCCTAGAAGATTTGAAAAGCTTAGCTGAGGATCACTTCACCAATTTGTTTGCAAGGCAGAATTGTAACAATGCTGATGTAATTTCTGTGATTCACCCTTGTATTTCTGAGGAAGACAATTGTTGTCTTACTACTTTGTCAGAACCAGAATTGAAGGAAGCTTTGATGGATATGGATCCGAATCAGACTTAAAAAATATAAAATAAAATAATATTAATTTTTTATAATATTATTTTATTTATTATATTTTTAATTTTTTATATGATTTTATTTAATATTTTTTATATTTTTTTAATTTATTTATTAAATAATTAAATTAAAAAATTATTTATAATTTAAAAAAATAAAAATTTATCAATTAAAAAAACGTTAGAACTTGAAAGTCAGTAAAAATATTTAAGACTTCGTAATATAAAAATAAATAAATAAAAGAAGTTAAAGTAATGAAAAAAAATTTGACTTTAAATTCGTAAAAATTTTACAATTTTAAAATTGTATGTTTAAAAAAATGTTATACAATTTATATATTAAAAAATTTAAAATTTACCAGTAAACAATAATGACCCAAAAAAACTATCTCGATATATATGATGTTACTTACCTAGTGGATTTTTTTGGGGGGGAAATACCTGATGGAATTTTATTAGGTATTTTCACAGAAAAAAATAAGGAAACATCTAGACAAGGTATAAAACTAAAAAATTTAAGCCACGCGACACGAGTCTAAAACATCTCAAACTGTAGAGAATGCAGATCCTAATCCACTATAAAGGACGATCAACATAGTTTATTCCAAAGTCCACCACAATATAAAAAGCCATGAACAAAAACATCCTAAGTGCAGAATATTCTTCTTGCTAATGCAAAAACTGAGTATAACAAATCAAACTCTACCAAATCCATCTCCCTCTTTCCTCAAAACAATCTTGATTCCCCAGCTGCAACTCCATGTTGTTCTGGTGGTGAACCCCATAATTATTATAGCAAAATGATGAACCAGCAGTTCCATTAAGCAAGTGAGAGAGATAGACATGATCAGAATCAAGGCAGTTGATAGGAGCATGAGGAGTAGTACTCTTTCTAGAGATGAAGAGACTCTCATCCAAGCACATGTTGTTGTGATGTGAGTTTGTTGTGTTAGGGTTGGAATGAACAACAAACCCACATTGAGTGACATCAGTGAGAAGCTGACCACCACCATTGTAATTAGTTTGATGATAAAAACAATCCAAGGAAGCTGCGGAAGAGTTATTGATAATATTCTTGGAGTACTTAAGAGATTCAACATTATTGGCATTATTCTCCTTGAAAAGTTGTTGCATGAATAGCAACTCATCATCATAAGACTCAGCCATTAGTGAAGAATTTTCATTATTGGTAACGGAATCAGTGAGCTGAGGTGCAATTTGTTGTTCCAAAGGAGTGGTGGTGGTGCTGGTGATCAGAGTCAAGCTTTTGATGTAGTCTTGGAGAATAGAGGGTTGTGGCTTCCCATTTGAGGTTCCTGCTCTTTTGTTCTTTCTCCTTGAGTTTTGCCTCCTCTTTGTTGCATTCCAATGGTTCTTTATTGCGTTTTCTGTTCTTCCTGGAATGCGCTTCGCAATCTCTGCCCAACGGTTTCCAATCTTGGCATGAGTTTCTACTAATATCCTCTCTTCTTCTTCACTCCAACTATCTTTCTGTAACATGTTAAGTACCCAATAAAGATTATAGTTTTAATATAATTGACATTAACATTTTTATGTTAATTAAGTACCAATAAACACAATTTTTTGAATTTGGAAATAAGAAACATGAAATATAGTTGCGTAATTGGATACAGGTATACATTGATAGTGTGGTTAAGTCACAAAAGATTAGCTAAGGCAGTAATGTTAGTAGAAACAAAATTAACGAAATGTTAGTAGTAATTAATAATTTATAATGTGATATCCTAACATGATTTTATTTAGGGGGGGAAAATTGTAAGATAACCAAAAGATGAATGGTAAAATAGAAATGAGTGATTAATTTACGAAATGTTGGTATATAAGAGCATTTTAAGAATAAGAATGAAATTAACGAAAAGTTAGTAGTAATAGTTTATGATGTGATAATCATCCTAACGTGATTTTGGGGGGGGGGGGGGGGGGGGGTGAATGTGAGGTACGAGAGAATGGATAAAAGTAGAAAATATATGAATAATTAATTATGGAAGTGGCAATATCAACTAGTTTTGATCTTTAACCCATGTTTATATGCCAACAACTGAGAAGATATAGAAAAGGAAATATATGAAGTGTGATCGATATGCAGATTCATTGAAAAATCTGAATCTATATCTATATGCTTCATAATTAAGAAAAAGATTAGTACATTTCAAGGTAATATCTTGAAAAATCCTTGTTAAACTAACCAGTTGCTAACACTTTTTTGATCTTAAATTTGTAGAGAAAGATATTCAGATTGATCATTCAAAGAACATAACCCTATGGCCTAGTTCTTTTCTCACTTTTTATTTAAAAGATGAGATTTTCTAAAAAGTTTACATATATATTGAGCATGTAAAAAAAAAAAAACAATTTAGCATCATCAAAGTGCGCACCATTGACAAGGATTAAGCGAGTAATTAACAGACCTTAATATCAGGCCGCAGATGATTATGCCATCTCTCTCGACACTGCTTTCCAGCCCTTCCATCCAACTTCTCTGCTATCAGAGACCATTTTCTTACACCATGTTGTTTCACCAACTTCAACAGTTTCCTTTGGTCATATAACAAATCACCTCAAAAGTTTAGTTCAAATACATAAAAAAAAATCAAAATTAAATAAAACAAATATGTAAATGTATATACATAAAAAAAATGTTTTATAATCTCATGATTACTCAACCTGTCTTCTTCATCAGTCCACTGTCCTTTGATCAAGGGCACAGAAGACCCTGTCTTAGGTCTTCTTCCCACCACTTTGGCAATATTCTTCCCATCTTCTTTGAAGCACACTTGTTGTGTCCAATTCAGAGCCTCTTCATGATTATTTGCAAAAATGATCTGTTCAGCATAGCTCACTTCTTGAGTAGTACTATTATTATTTGGCCACATAAACTTGTAGGTTGAGCCACCATCAAAAACACTTGCATGGCCATTGTTTGCAACGTTATACTGTGGCTGTTGCTGTTGTTGTTGTCCCCACAAAAACCTTTCTATGGCTGTCAAAGGAGGACCGACTGAACACATGGAAGGGTTAGTAGTAGTGACCCTTATATTTCCACATCCATGATCAAGTGGAATAATGGCACCACCACCTCCACCTCCTATGCTTTTCATCAAAGATTCTTAATGGAGAAACGAAATCAAAAGGGAAAGAACTAGGTTTATGGCAAGGAAAGGTCTTAAGGGTTTTTGTGAGGGAAAAATGGTGGATGACCGAGGCTTATTCTAAGCCTTGTAATTAGACACACAAAGATATTACAAGCTAGGCATGGATTATGCATTACTATATATATTCACCAGCTCATGTTGTAACTCCTCAACTCCTCTTTGACCAAGGGAGGAATCAGTGGATGTCAAATTTACCCACCCTATTATTCAATTTATATTATATTTTAATTTCTTAATTTATTTTTTGAATTTTCTATAAATTTGGCTTATGAAAAGTTGTTGAATATTTTATTACTAGGTGTAATTGACATTAAAATGTTACTTAATATTCATAATGGACTAATTAATGGCGATACAGACATAAATCTGAGTTAATTTTCCATTTAAGTCATTATTATATATATTTAAAATCATTAAAGGCTATCAACAAATTTTAAAATAAAATTCTTATGACAATGCATCCCGTGCAAAATAAATTAGGATTGCACACATTGCAAGATATATATGTGATACCTTTAGTGTGTAAATTGAGTTAAATTATTTGTAAATTTTGATGAACTCGTATATATAAACATACTCAATTCTCTTGCATTTAACTAAATTTGATTTTCAGATATTTATTCGGCTGAGTTCTTTTCCCATATCTATTAGCGTCTTATATATGTTTTGTGTCTGTTTTACTATTACAGGCTTGTATAGGTCCTTAAAACAAGATTCCAAAAATAATCTCTATTGCTGGCATTTTAGTGTTCAAATTAAGTTCCTCTATTTATGTTAACAAACCTATTCATTCATCATTTTGTTTAGCAATTTATTAGTACCACTAGGCTACATTTTCTTTGCGAGTGGTTATCATCCTTTTAATCATATATCGAAAATTATGCACATTATTTTCAGGTCTTTTTGCTGGTATACTCTTTGCAAGAGCAAAGATATTGTGATGACAGCAGTCCAGATAACCAATCACCAATGAAGTGTGAGTTAATACATTCAGGATAATTATTATATAGGATTTTATTAAGCCGTTCAAAAAATTCAACTGATCTTCATATAGCTAGCCTCAAATTAAACGTGAAAAAGTATCTGATAATGATATGCAAAAGAAGCATCAACTATCAACTTTTCCTCGCACAGGAAGCAGTGTTGCTGAGCCAGACAAGATTGTTGCTGGTGAAGAATATAAACATTTTGTCTTATTAATAATTTATGTTTATTTATTTTTGTATATTTAGTTATAATCGAATTAGACACATGACTTATAACACTAATGTAATACTTAAATTTAGTGTGTGTGGGGCCGGTTACGCATTTATTAGGTGAGTGGGTGGTGCACTTGTTGATTTCAGTAAATGATTTTATAATTTTGTTATATTACTTTTTTGACAAAACACCCAAAAAAACAAATAAGTTCTTTGACAAACAATGCATATTGCATTGTCCAGTTGCAGGCACCAAGCGATCACTTTCTTTTTTTATGTGTTAAAAATAGTATTCAAAAATTTATAATAATTCATGTCTCATACTCAATCAATTCAAATGAATCCCTTGATAAGCAATAACTTATTCATACTATTTGTGTTGTGTTTTTTTTTAAAGTCTTGTATTATATGTTCTTTTTGACGTTGTTTGTTATACATATATTAGTCTTGAAAGTTGGAACTAATATATTTTTTATAGTGCATTTAAGTTAGTTTATAGCGTACTTGATTGGCTTATAAAATCTGTTGACTAAATTAAAAGTATTTAGTAAATTAATTTATTTCACAAGTTTTTTCAGTTAGTTTTTTTTATATATAAAAAAAAATGAATTAAACAGAGTAAGAGTATAAGGAGTATTCTGTATCCCATTTAACTTCTCCATGTAGCTTATAACTTAATAATTTATTGTATACTATTTTTCCATCATATTTGTCCTTAATATTTAATATAATTTAACATATTTTTTTTAATATTTGGTTTAATATCTCTTTTCACCTTTTCGTACAAAAGAAAAAAAGAACGAAGATGAAAGAAGGTGTTTCTGTGTATGCATATATATTTGTAGGTAGTTAAACACAATTTTTTTCACTACAAAATTTAGAATTGAAAATCACATTTTTTTTTAATTGTAAGTATGTGTGTTCTTTGAAACCTTTTTTTTAATGTACTTTTTTTTACAGGTCAAATTTCGGGTCATTTGCTTTTGCTTCTTTTAACATGTAACATAGGGACTTATCAAAGTTTAAAGATTGAGTTATGTATACATGTATATTCATATGCTTGGCAAAAAAATGATATGATTTACCATATAGAATAAATTACACTCATATCTTGTATAATTTTTTCAAATTGTATTTGATACTCCTCAATTTTTATACATTATTTTTATTCCCTTTTGTTAACGTTATCAACTAAAGTCAATTGAAATATTTAAGTAGGCAAATTGTCCGTTAGAGTAAATTACACTTGTACTTTCTATGTTTTTTTTATCAAATTACACCTGATACCCTGTTGGTGCTAGTTTTTAGAAAACCAGAAGCAACGGTGATGGTGGCCGAAGTTGCAACGAGGGATGAGAAGGTGTTGGAGGTGGATATGGTAATGGTGGAGGTTACGATGGTGGTGGTTGCTCCAATAGAAGTAGGTGTGTCCGGACACCATGTTGGTGGAGAAGGAAGAGATGACGCTGTCGTGGGAGAGATAAGAGGAGAAGAAGGTAGTGGTGATAAGCAAAGATGCGTTGTTGAAGAAGAAGAATATTCATAAAATCCAACATGTGATTTTGAGAAATAATATGAGTGTATTTTAGATATAAAATTTTATTAAAGTCATGTGACTAGTATATATATACTTTCTGTTAAATTAAATTATTAAATGATGTTTAAGAGAGAAAAAATCTGATTCTAATTATTTCTAATGTAAGCTAAATAATTAATGAATTTTTTGTAAGAAGAAAAAAAGAGAAATATCATGTATAATTTAGAAAAAATACAAAAAAATGTAAGTATAATTTACTTTAGTAGTATATATATGATGTTTTTAATTGTGAACATGTATGTATGATTGCTATTATTGTTTTTGTGTGTTGTCATTCATTCTCCAGCACCACTTATGACCAAACTCTCACCCTTACTATATTTACGTTGTATTTTCATTTATTTTGCCTGCGTTTCTATATATTGAGTACAGAGGCATGCACTTAGGCACGCTACGGATTTAGTAAGGAACTCGTCGAGGATGTCTTTAGGAGGTGTTTGGTAAAACATAAATTTTTAATTTCTTTAAAATTATAAGTTAAAAATTTTAGTTTTTCATATTTGATATGTATTTTAAAAAATAATATTCTTAAAAAATATGTTTTCTGAAAATTTTTTTTAATCAGTTTTCATGAAATTTTTTTCATGGAGGTAGTAAGAATCTTCCTTTTTTTGAATTTAATTTTTTTACTATAGTAAAAACATCATATTATTCTTTAATAAATTATATAATATGGTAAATAATTAAAATAGTTAATAAAAATATGCATAAACTTTTTATTCATATAAAACTTTGGATAAATGCATATTCTAACCCTTGAAAATGTGTAATGTTGACAGATTAGTCTCTAAAAGATATAAAAAAATCAAATTTAGTTCTTAAATATATAAAAAATTGCGACTAACTCACCTATGTTATCTTTATCGTGCATATTTGACATTTAGTTTTGTTACATGACACTCTACATGTGCAAATAGATTGCCACATCATCCTTAATGAATAAACTAAACTAATTTGTCAGCGCATTAATAATCAAATATATTGTCAGTTTCAAAATTCATAATTTTTTTAACAGCTACCAGCCTTCTTAGTTATTGTCGAGTCATGTTTTTAACAAATAGAAAGATACCTTGCTACTCCACTTACAACAAGCTTTACAACCGCTTCAGTTCAAAAATTAAAACTAGTGTAAAATCTATAAGTAAACACATGAACAACTTCTAGCTCTAAGCCACTTCATGATTTTGTTTCCACATTAAAGGAGAGAAAAAAAGACATGTCCACTTATTCACCAATTATTTAATTACATAGCTAAAACTTAGTCTCTTGCTTAAATTTTTCCAAACAATTTCATATCAATAAAAGAATTAATTATATAAAAATTAAAAATTATTTCAGATTTCAACACACAATGAACAATCATTTGGCTCAAACGCATACCACTACTAGTTAATATAAGCAAAATTATCGATACCTATACATGCATAAAAGAAAATAATGGAAGAAAAATTGTTCTTTATTCAATATGCTTGTATATCTTTGTCCAACCACAATTTGACAAAGCTACAGTAAAAAAACAACTTTTCTTTATTGTCTAATCCTTCTGTACGAAGCTTTTACTCCTCAACTCAGCTTTTGACCTCATAATCGTAACCTTCATCTTCGGGTTAATAATCCTCTCGGTGCTATCCCTATGCTTCAAGGGTTAGGGTTGGGATTGTGATGAATGGTTAGGGTTAGACTCTGTCGTACATAGAGGGCGCTTGCGAGACATGGATCTAGCTCTGCCATAGGAGCAAAGAGAGTCACGTGTTACATAGGCTCTAGATTTGACTCTGCCATGACTTTGGATCCAACTTCACCATGTCTCCAAATCTGACGATGGTCGAAGTCAAGGGCGATGACTTTACTGGAGAGGCTCTAGACGTTGCTGACTAGCGGCGAAGATTTGATGAAATGTGCTTTTGATTTGATGGATGGTATTAGAGTGGCAAAGCGCAAGAGAGTGAGAGGAGTAGAGAGGCAGAGAGACGAGAGGAAGAGCATGAGAGAGAACATAGACGAAGAAGATGATCACAATTTAGTCCTGCTCGGTGACAAAGCAACTTAGGTGGAACTCTCAAATGACATTTTAATCCAAACGTGTCACATAAGCACTTCCATTAGGATAACACAGAAAAATTAAAAATACGATTAATTTGTCACCTTTTTATACATTAAAAGATAAAATTTGAATTTGAATTTGAATTTTTATTTTTTAAGAATTAATTAATTTATTAGCGTCAAACACTTTCAGGTATCATATTGACTATTTGCCTAAAATTTATCTAAAGATTTTCAATAATCAATTAAACAAAAAATTTCATTCTCAAAAAACATAATTATCAGGATTCATGATATTTTGCTTGTGAACCTTGAGTAGTGCCTTATTCAATAAATGTTTATTTAATTACTATTTTACCAGCAAATGCAATATAAGCATTTGGTTTAACAATAATAATATCCCCCAACATGCCAAAACTAATTGTTACCCCCTCAATAGTGTAGTGGGAGAATTAAATATGGATATAGAATAATTTTTTATTATTTAATAATCATATAATTCCCGGACATTATTCATAATTCCTCTTATTCTTTCGAGACATTTTATCCCTTAATGTAGGGAACATCCATTTTATTTTTAAATGACTATATTTGGTTCATTTCAATGACATTATTGTAACACCATAAGGCTTGTGACTATTTATTTATTTCATGTATGAGTGATGGTTTTCAGGTAGTAGGCTAGTAGCGTTATTCATTTTATTTATATGTTAATCTTATGTATTCAAAATATATATATTAATCTTATGTATGTTTATTATTTAAAAAAACTACTCATGTTTTTATTTTTTCAGACGAAAATAATTTATAATTTGTTTATTTCCATAATTAGAGTTAGTTTAATCAATGTAATACTACGAGACATTACATCAATAAAACTTAGTTCTTTATTTGGTTTTGTGTAACTAGGAAGTATTTGAACTTAATTATATTTAACATCTAACTAATTTTCCTTTTTCTTAGTAAGCCTATTTTAGAATAAAATAAAATAATACCTTGACTAAATTCCAAAACCTTGATTAAAGGGAAAAAATGTATTGTTTTCTTTAGTTTTAATTGTTCTTCCTGCCATTTATTCGATCAAGTATTTAAACTTTTATTTGTAGTTTCTATTAGCTACTTATTGCTTTTGTGAATTGAGAATTGACCTTTTTCTTTTGGGTCTCTCCCCATTTATTGAACAAAAAAATTGACCTTTGATCCTTTAAAACAATACTCAGTTACTTAATTTTATTATTCCTCACTCACGATCCAGTAGACTTATTGTGGTCTCATTACTTCTCTTGATGTATACTTTCTTAAAAGCTTGAAATATATTTTTTTTAAGAAGAAGCTTGACATACTTGAAAACTTGTTGTATACATCTAAAAAAAATCGTTTTTATTCATTTGATAAGTCAATGTTTATCAGATCACCTAAAAAGTGACATATTCTCTTTTTATACAATTAATATTTATCAAAAAAAATTGACACATTTTTTATCATTGTTGGAAAAAAATATTAATTAACTTTCTTCTTTTAGAAAACATAAAGGAGTGAAAATGAAGACTTTAAATTTAGATGGACTAAGACCAAAAGATTTATTAGCATGATTGAAAAATATATTACTTATCCCTATTTTATTTATATAACAACAATGCAATATACATGAAAGTGCTAAATGAAGTTTTGTTCTATGCTAAACTAAATTACGAGATTAAATTAATTAAGCAATTTTGTCTGTAGTTACGAGACTTGTCCCTCAAGATGTAGAGATTGTTGAAGTATATTTTATTTTTCTTAATAAAATTTTCCCATACCCACACTTAGGGAATCAAATTCCTATCAAGAATGTTTATAAAAAAGTCAACTATTTACACCGAACCTTGTTAGTAAAGTGAAAAGTTTAAGTGTGGAGTTAATTCAAATTATTGTGAAAAAATAATTATTTATTCTTTATTAGCTTCCTGAGAAAATTTTAAAAAAATATGCAAATATTTTTTGAAAGAAATCAGTTAAGTACCAAACATTCATACAGTTGTTAATTTATAGAGAATATTTTATTTTGCTTAAATTTCTTTCTCTTTAATACCTTTAATTTAATGGAATAAAATAGGTTATTAATCCCTGAATATACATGTTCATTTATGCAAAATTTAACTAATAAATTAAAGTTTAGGAGAATATGTTTTATACATCAAACAAACCAAAATGATTAATATTATTCTTTAATTAAACACACAAAAATGGGGAAACGGTAAATTCTTGAAAACAATAGTATAGGAAAGCAAGTAAATATTTCCTTATAAAGCGACTTACCTAACAAAAGAAAATCATATATACATGCATGTACTAAGTTGGTTAACAAAACAATTATGATGAATCCTAACAAACCACTTATGAGGACTCCATATGCATATGCCAACACAGCATGGTTTGAATCTTTCTGGATTTGGTTTTAAATGAGGACTCCATAACATGTAATATGTGAACATACCTTGGTTTGGACTTCTGAATTATTAAATTCATTCAAAAGAAAGGCATCATACTTTTTTTTTAATTATTAATTTCAGTGACTGAGTTTGAGTTGGGATAAGCACACCAGCAAAGAATGTCAACTAATTAATTATGGTATATATAAGTATTTTCTGGAAAATTAGTAAGCTAGCAATTAATTTGAAACTAACAAATTAACAAATTTTTCCAAAAATATAATACATGAATGATTTAATATTTGAGTTGGTATTATTCAGTAACATCTTTTCTTCATAAAAATAATGTAGGGATACTTTCAAAGAAAGATACATTTAATTAATATGCATGTTTGTAGCCAGACATTTGTTTATAAAGAAATCACTACTAGTGTGAAAAAAGCAAAGAAATTTTTTTTTTCTAATGTAAGAAAACATTCATTTTCTCCTCTAGATATGAATGTGAAAAACTTGGCTAAATCTTTTTTGCTTTATCTTGTTTTGCAGTCAGACAACAGAATTGTGAAAAATGGGAGAAGCTGCAAACAAGATCTGCCTTGCCTCACTGAAAAATCAATCATGCCATGTAAAATCCAATTCACAAATTATACCTTTCTCTTTTAATAATTAATTTATGTCTCCAACTAAGTTGTTTAGAGGTGTTAATTGGTTCATCATTTCAGGTGTTTGGTAATGCTGAGGGGAGAACCAAACTTGACTTGGATCTCAAGCTTGGCCTTTCTAACATTTATTCTGCACAAGCAAGAGACAACCATTACAATAACCATACTTTCAATCAAGCTGAGAAGAATTTCATCCATGGTAGTTCTTCAACTCATGGTGTTGGCGTCAATTTCAACACTAACCAAACTTATGAAGGACAAGCAAGTAAACCGGGCTTGGATCTCAACGTGGCCACAAAAATGGAGGATCCAAAAAGGCTAAGAAGGTATATATATTATTAATTTATTTAGACTTAAATATGTTTATTGTTTATGAAAACATGACTTTCGTTTTAATTTTCTCTCAATTTTTGGTTCAATTACATTTTCTTTTTTAATAGGATCAGGGTAAAAAGAAAGGCACTCCATACCTTTCTATCATGCCACTCTACACTTTTGAGAGAGAGAGAGAGAAGATGTTAAATATAAAATGTGGAAGCAAGATTAGTTTTTTTTTTTTTCTACAAAGGGCCGGAAGAAAGATTAGTTATGACAAAGGAAGTGTGAAATGAGTTTTTCAGTCCTAAAACTGAAATCTTTTGTTGACCAGTGGCATCAGTTATCACAGACAGTGAGGAGTAATGATGTTTAAAAAAAAGTGAAGGTGAAAAAAAAAATATTTTCATTATATATTACTACATAGAAAATCGGCATCATTATGTCTTTTTTATTTTTTTTAGTAAATAAAAATTGACTGAGAGATGTCAATAACTATCACGGTTGAGAAGTTTTCATAGTAATTGTTGCGATTAAGAGATAATTTATGGCAGTTACAAGATAAATAGGTATAAAAAAGTAGAAACTAGACATGAGTATTCCTTTATTATATGTATGTATAGATATGTAGATATATTATGCAATAAAAAAAAAACGTATAGATTATAGATTAATGTCTGATTTGTTGTCTCAGAAATATTTTTTTCAACGTTAGTCTCTCTCATTTTTAATTTATAGAATCAAATCCTTCTCTCACTTTTTATTTCCTTAAAACTCTTAAATTATTTTTTTATCTTACTCAAATAGTTAAATATTTAAGATGGATTTTAACTTCGAAAGTTTGGTGGAATTGAAAAGGTTTTATAACATGTGAGTTTAAGGTTTTGAAAATGAAAAAAAAAACTATGTTTGAAATATAACATTTCTTTTTTGAGAGGCTTGAAACATAACATTTTCATTGATGAGTTTTAAATATAAAATGATTTTAAATATTTTATTGGATTGATTTCATATAAAAAATTTAAAAAAAGATAAGATTTAAATGTTTTTAATGAAAAAGTGGAGGAAATTAAGAACAAATTTTAATAACTAAAAAATATAAAGAAATTAATTTCACATTGAGCATTGATATATAGACAAAAAAAATATAACTGAGTCTCTTTTCAAAGATTTAAACTAAATAAAAATTAATTAAATTATTATATTTATAAGAGTGTCAAACATATTTAGGCTATAATTGTATACCTTTTATTTTAAATTAAATTTTTTTGGGTCAAATCACTTATATTCTCTTGTGTGTATTGTGTAGAATCATGTCAAATCGTGTTTCTTCAAAGAGATACCGATTGAAGAAGTTGGACTACATGGATCAACTGGAAAAGCAAATGAAAGCTATCCGGGTATGCTGTTTTTCTCTATAAATATATCTACCAGTTTCTAGCATCTTCAATGGAGATTTTTTAAGGGTTTTTAAGTAAAAAAAAATATTTTTTTAAATTTTTTTTTCATTAATATGAATTTATGTGGTGTAAAGAGTTTCTTAAAAATAAAATTTGTATCTTTTAAAAAAATTGTTTTTTATCAATAAAACTAATTTTTATATAATTGTTTTTCTTCGATTTCATTTGTTTAATTATTTAATAATTCAAAACATATAAAAGTGTGAGTTTCTTGAAAAATTTTAGAATTTTTTATCATTAGAATAGAATTATATATGAATTTCTTATAAATGACATTATATTATGAGGACTAAAAAAATACTATGATGATCATAAAAATTAACTAAGAAACCTATTTAAAAAAAAATCATTCGTGATATTGTAATGATACCTTACATATTTTTGAGGTTCTTATTCTATACAGCAACAGATCTCCAACTTTCGTCGACAAATTAAAGAGGCTAAAAATAAGCAATTATCGTTGTTGATTGAGCAGCAGGATTTGAAATTCAGAATTGCAAATTTTCAAAAGGAGAAAATAGTTAGAGAAGGTTAATTACTCTCCTTCCCTATTCTGTGTGTTTCGGGTAGAGATGTCAAAACAAATCATCCAACATGACAGACCAAAGCTTACAACAAGTCGATCAGGCTGGGTCAATCCAATTTTTATATGGATTGTTAATTTTTTTATCTAATCTGGTTCATTAGACTAGACCAAATAAGCATGATAGTTTTCACATTTGTATTTCACCGGTGTAATTCGATCTATCAGACTAGGTCAAATTAAACCGGTATCTTATGAACTGTTGGATCAAGTCATTTTTAATAGCTCTAGTATTATATTTTTAAGTTTATGTTGTTTACATCACTATAAAACTGGAACTTGTTTTATTTTCAGTTGAAATCCGAAACAACAGGGAAGAAGTGAAAAGGCTGAGAAAACTCCACATTAATCAATTGCAAACTAATGCACAACCTGCAATGCCTAATTCAGATGATGGTCATGCAGTTGAGTCACAACTCAATCTCAACCTATGCCTCTAGCTTGGGACAAAAAGGGTTTACAGACATTCAAATCAAGGTTAGACACATCATATCATATAGCTAAACTAGAATTCTATCTCATACGTATATAAAAATGAAGTTTAATGAATTTTTAATGATATTGTTGAACTATTTTAGTCAAAGTAACTTATAAATTAGTGAAAGTATATTATAAGATACTAAACTGACTCATCAAACTATCGACAACATGCTGAAATGAAGTGTATGTTGCGAACAATTCATATTTAAATGCTTTTTCAAATTAAAATAATAAATGCGTAACACTTTTTTATATATAATGTTATTGTTTTTTCTATTTATCTTTATCCTATATATCAATTATCTTATGTCACACTTTCATCCCTTGTTTTTCTGCCTTTCTTTATTGTATAAAAACCATATCTATTTTTTGTGTCATGTCCCCTAATTATTGGTTCTTTATTATATCGATTTTGAACAGCTTTAATCGTCCGGTTCGAATTTACTCAAAGTTGAACAGGAGACTTGAAGTTTGATCAAATGTGTGGGATCATGCAACAACTGCTGGCTATAGTGCAATTTTTTTCCCTCTCTTTATGCATCTTTTTAAATTTTTCTTTTAGCATCTTTGGAACATCATCTTGTGTTATGGTTTGAGTGATTTTAAATTTTTCAAGCATTTTTAATTTGGAACATTATCTTTTCGTTGTAACTTTTTTGTTAGTTATTAGAAAAAAGTCAATCATTATGCTATACATTGTGATATATTATTAGATAACAATATAAATTATTTTATATTAACTCATTTGTTCAATTACTAACTCAATAACTTATTACTCAAACCAAGTCAGGGAGTGAAGTAGGGGGGAAAACGAGAGAAGGAGCAAAATATGAGAAAGAAACTAAAACCTCAAGTAAAATGTTTACTTCCAAAACAAATAGACAATTTCAATTGATAGTTGGACCCGAAAGCTCAGATTTGGGACCGAGTCTAGTCAATCAAGAGAGTAGAAATAGGTTGTTGGGCTTGTATTTTGTTATTCCTACATCCTTTATGTCTAAGTTCACCGACCACTTTTTAAAAAATTACAAAATTCCTAAATTACCCTAACCTTTCCCCTCCCCCACTCCTAAACACCCCCTCCCCCACTCCTTACACCCACCGCACATTGTTACACCTTGTTTCGCCAACTTTTATCGTTTGACTGCTTCACTAAGTGAACTCGTGGATTATTTTTATTTTGTGTTTTCGATGGAATGAGAATACATTTTCATTATGCATCATATACAATAAAAATATTTTCTATTGTATATCAAATTTTGATTGCATGAAACAACTAGATGACGGCTATGGTGAAAGAAGGTAAAACTTTGTAGATGATTTTTTTGTTCTATCTGCATATACTAGCATTGTCTTATGTGATGGCTTAGTCATCGCTATGAAACGTCAACCTTTTTTAATTGTAACAAACACATTAGTGTCAACTTTATTAGCAAGGACCTTGAGACTATTGCTTCGCCAACGTTAAAACATCCATTAATATCACTTTTTAAAAAAAAAATTGTTGTAGTGACAACTCGTGCCATCTCACCCATATGTGTACCATGACTTTGAACAACATGCCTCACACTAATACCACTAACCAAATGAGTCACTCTCTTTCAGTAGCACTATGCTCAATTGAACCTCCCCTTTCACTCATGGAACAATTACACCACAAATCTCGCCTGATAATCACACCTAAAATTCCTGGTCCGCTATAGCTGTTAGACTAAACAACCACCCTAATGTTTATCACCCTAGCAGCTAATAATCATTGTCCCAACTTACGACTCCACAAATCAACCCACATATTGACAAACCCCCACCTCTTCTACCATATGTGTGTGCACCATTAGTTAGGGGAAGATCATTTCCATGCATCTACACCTAGGGACGCTCTTAGTAGGTGAAACTATGTAAGATTTGTAGAAAGTTTATAAGAACAATAGGGATTTCTTTTTTAAAAAATATATAATTACTTTTTAAATCTGGTTTTTATAAAGTTTATAAGAATAAGAGAGATTTCTTTTAAAAATAGATAACTATTTTTTGAATCTATTTTATAGGTCAAACTGATGTAACTTTTATCGATTGTTACATTATTCAATAATTTTCAATTCAATGATATTTTCTTAAAATTCACCGTTAAATTAAAAATTCTTTCATATAAATTTTATGTACAAAATCTTATATGAATACAAAAGTATTTGTTATATCATTCATATAAATTTAAATTAATGTTCTATAAACTTTTCAAAATATACTAAAATATAGATCATTTAATTATTTTTTTAATTTTGTTTAATTTTGATAAAATTTGACACAAACAATCTTAATAATATATTGATATAATTCAATAGTTGAATTAATAAAAATCACATTTTATATCAAATTATAAAATAATATAATAATTATTTAAGCTATACACCGCTTAAAAACAAGTATATAAACATTAACAAATGATTATGAGATTTGCCAACTATAAACACTTAATTTTTAATATAGTACGTCAACAACCTATAACCAAATATTATTTTACAATATGTCAATAATATAGTTTGTTAGCATAATCATACTAAAAGACAAATATGTATATGTTGGAAATATATATTCCCCTCTTCTTATTATAATTATCGTGTAAAAGAAAAAAATTTATTGCAAAATAATTATCATTTTAATTTTTCAATGTAACATTAATTATCCTTTCCACTTATATTCCTTATTATATTAATAGTGAACAAAAAAATCTATAAATAAATTAATAATCATATAAGGTTAATTTTGTAAAACTATTATTTTTTCATCTATTTATTATTTCTTTTGATCCTTTAAAATAACTTAGAACGATAATTATTTTGGAACCACTACCACACACATGAACTTTAGTAATATCTTTTTGTCTAACACTCAGTAAAAATATTACTAAAAGCATTTGACAACATTTTAAAAATATCCCTAAACCTTAATAAATATTACTAATATAGTTTTGTGATATTTTATCAAATGTCATGTATAATTTATAACACTAAAACCTTTAGCATTATAGACTATACAAATATTTGATAAAATATCATAAAAATATATTAATAATATTTATTTATATTTAACGACTTTATTAAATAACGGATATAAAAATGTTGTTAAAAGTCAGTCTCTAACATTGGAGGGAGGGAGTAAATCATATTGCATAATATTATTTAACAATTTGGAAGTGGGGAAGGGGTTGTTGTCTCACTTCAGGGCCCAACCCTGCTAACTTTGTGACACAGAGCAAGTTGTGCCCTAAAAGGGAAAGAGATATTTTCTTTTGGACCACAAAAATTCGAAGAGTAACGTGATACTATAAATTAAATACGATAAGTGATGAACAACATGGAAAAGTGGGCAGGGTAGTCGTACCACTTGAGGGCCCAAAGGCCCTGTTAACTTTTTATCACTTTGCAAATTGATAGTGCCCTTTTCCATCTTTATCAATACCAAAAATGGTAATCCACATTTACATTAATAATAAAATAAAATAAAATAAAAACACAATGCTAGATAACACAAATAATTAAAAATTTAAGGAAATTTTCTCGTCTTACCGTTGTCACAAACAGTAAGCACAATTACATCATATAACAGTATAACACATACTTTCATCTCCACCGGCTCTCTCCTAAAGTGGGGGATCCTATTGGTTTAATCATGTGTGGTTATCATTTTTTCACCTTTCAAGAATATTTATGATTCAGATTTTGCTGGGGGAAAATCAGCAGTGGCCAACTATATAATGATATTAATAACGAATGATCTTACAATAAAATATTGCTTGCAATGTTAATAATTAATGTGATATTGTCATTTAAGATGGGATTTGACGTAACTATTACTCCGAATCAAAATGAATAACAACATCTCATTACCCAATCTAAAATGATCACAAAAAAATCGAAAATTGAATAAAAAAAACATAGTATAAATTAATTTAAATTACTGAAGTAATTACTCTTTAAAAAATCCACTAACTTTGAAAAAAATGTACTTTTCTTCAAAAACATTCAAATCCAAATCTATGAGATTAGTTTTGGTTTAAATGTCTAGAAAAATTATAAATCCTCCTCAATAATACATTTCTACTAATTCTCCTACTTTCTTTATTTGGTAATTATTTAATGAGCTTTATATTTTCAAGACATTAAATTCATCTACTTTTTTATTTAATATTTTCTTTACAAAATAGGAAAAGAAATTTTTAAGATGTTATATTAAAATGAAGTAATCTAACTTTTAAAGTAGGTACTATATATATAGAATATTTTGTATTTAAATGAGAATTTCATATATAGGTGGGATTAACTCATTCATATTATATTTATCATGCACTTTAATTAGCCTTTCTCTTTTCCATTCACGTACTCTGTCTATTTCTATGTACACAAGCAGAATAAATGACTGAATAATAGCAAAAATTAAACGGATTTGGATCTAGCAGGAAATCAAGATTCGAATTTTGGCTGAAAAAAGTGTTCATAATTAGGATCTGATATATATATATATATATATGTATGTATGTATGTTCTCCTCTTCTTTGTTTTTAACGGGAAAATGAAGGTATGGCGTATGGAGAAATTGAAGTGTTGAATTTAGATGCAATGGTGAGAATTGAGAAACATATTGACGGTGGCAAAGAGTGATGGGGCAGTTTGATGGAGACATATGGGAGGATTGCCTGAACCTGATAATACCTAATAACCTCTACCAACCTCGTCTGGTTGTTTCACGTGAATAGGGCGTCATTTTCTGCTTGGCTTCGCTTAATATTTTATCTTAATAGTAGAAACCCATCCCTTCAATTTAATGCACGTCATATGCTACATCAATTATCCTCAATCATTCATCTACTTGTTATTCAGGGTGCTGCCTAGTGTTCTTTTGTATCCCCTTTTTCTTTCGATATGTTTGAAAGCAAAAGAACCGTAATGCATAGAAGAAACAACAAACTACATTGACAAAATTATGTTCAAAGAGGAAATTTATTGAGTAGGGTGGTTTGGTTTGAGAATGAGTTTCTTGGTGAAAGTTACGAAAATTAATTATTTTCAACTTATTTAACAAGTTTTGGGATCAAATTTATGATATTTACTTTTATGTGAGTAAAATTTATTAAATAAGTGCTTAATTAAATATATATATATATATATATATATATATATATATATTATTTTAATCACATTACTAACTAATAAAGGGTACCCAACACATTCTCATCACAACTCAATATCTCCATACATTAAGTTTGTGTATATGTGTGGATGGTCCAATAATAATTCAATAATAATTGATCCAATAGATTTAATAATAATTTGGATAAATAGTTAAATTTGTCTAAAAAATGTGATGTAATGATAAATTTGTTCATAAAAGATGAAAAATATAAATTTATTTATTAAATATATAAAAAATGTAACAAATTAGTTATATGTTAAATTTGTGAAACTATTTTATCATAAAATTTATAATGTTTCAAGACTCATTTAATAATAAGTTATATTTTCGATGCCCAATTAGATAGGAAGTTACCAAATTTAGATATCAATTTGTAATTAAATTATTTGTCGAATTAATTTATCACACTTTTTCCACATTTTCATAAATCAATTTATTAACATTTCACACTTTCATAAATAAATTTAATTATTTTTCCTAATAATTATTTAGATGGACTCTAATACATACTCTTAAGTCTAATTTAATTTTAAAAATAGTTTATGATATAAAAATTATCCCAACTCGTATACATCATTCATCAATGTAAAGATCTTCAATACGAGCCTCTACTGATAATTGAACTGTGTACATTTGTACGTATGCTGGACTCTTCAGTGTGTCTAAACATTTTTCTAGGTGAATTTCTATCATAACAATTATCATAGCCAATTCATTATAGTTATATGATTGCATTTATAAAAAATTACAGCCCACTTTTCTTTGCACAATTGGTTATAATTAAGACTTACGACGACCCTATTTAAGTATTATCCTATAGCATGCAATCACAACATTTGTTGACTGTTGAGTCTCTAAGAAAACAAATATTTGCAAAATAATATAAATCACCAATGCATAATATTGTTCGATTCTGTTTTCATCTTTTCTTCTTTTAAGCTGTCTTGCCATTTTTTTCTGCATGAACCTTCTTTCTTGTTTTTTCTAATAGAAAAGTAGAAAAAGGATGAAATCCTTGAAAATAAATATTGACAATTCTTTTCTGACCCTTCAAAATAGCCGTTCCTTCGTTTTCCAGCCATACATTCACCATATGCTTTCTTTCTCCTCATCACTAATGATTCTTTGAGCAGGAAAAGACCGTAACCACAGATCATTGTCGAGAATCCAACAAAATTGCTTACATAAGCAAATTATATCATTTCAATAAATAAAGTAAACAGAAGAAATTATTTAAATACCCATATCCCACGTGAATAATGAGCCAATTCATAAAAGCATTTTAAATTATTCATAAAGCCAAAAACGACACCATATTCATAATAAAGATCAATTACATATACCATGTGATTCTACTATGGAAAGAAAGAAAAAGATAAGGATGGAAATAAACTAATAATATGTGCAAAAGCAAATCCTGCTTCCTTAACCCGTCATATTGACTCATGACCAAAAAGCCTTTGGTCCATTTCCACATTCACACTCCAAGTGAAACGCATCGCCGTTTGTTGCCAACGTGCCAAGCAATAAGCATTCTTTATTTCTTTCGCATCACCTCAATTTCTAATAACACTATTTCATTCACATAGTTATTTAGAATGATAACTGTGCATAACTAATTCAAGGCTCAATCTAAGATTAACATGCATGAGCCCATTAACCTGAGAAGGAGCCATTTTAAGACGTATATGTACACTTATAATTACAAAAGTGATACAATAATCATATTGATTATATTCCCCCATCCCCTTCGTGGCTCTTCATCTTATCCGCCCAATGAAAAAATGTAACAAGAAAAAAAAATATAAGCTACAAAATTTTCTTTTTTTTTTCTCCTTTTCTTTTCTTCTCTATACTTTTCTACAATTTGATTTTGATTTTGTTGATTATTGTTTGATTGATTAAACTTCTTGGGAATTGTCTGGGGAGGATAAAGGGAAGCATGTGTCTTCACCACCAGTGTTCCATAGAAAATGAGCATAGTTAGCAGCATAGAATGAGTTATTAGGATCAGCTGAAATAGCCTCCAAATAGGTCTCTTCTGCAGCCCACAAATCGTTCTTCACTTTCCATAGAAAGGTGGCGTATTTATTATATGCCTCCGCATCTGGTGGCTCTACCTCTATTGCTCTCTTGAAGAACTCTTCCGCTCTGTGTTCAAAAGTTCAAACCACAAACCAAATGTCAATAACACACAACAACTAACAATCACATGTAAATTAAATTGAAATCACAAGCTACCAAGATTCAATTAGTTAAGAAAAAAAAAAAAAAAAAGCTGTCATTTTTTATTGTTTGTTATGTGCCTTATTGTCTCGTGTAACTTTCCTCCTAGTACATATACGCGGAAAACTAAAAGTCAGCGAGGTTACGTGTTAGATCTTCCTCGCCATGCACGTGGATGTCACGTGCTGAAGACGATAGATCTTGCTCATGAACCAGTGGTGTAGGTAAACTACACCACATACTCAACTATCAACATTCAATTGGACAAAAAGCGATTTGTTTTTAATCTTTGTTCTTCATTATGGTTAGATCGTCCAAGCCAAAAAATCAAATAAAATAAAAAAATCATCTTCCCTAGAAGAATATGCTCGCGCAATCCAGAGTGATATCTTCGAAAAAGTTATAGTAAACATAATTCCAATACATCTTATTAGACGCACATCAAAAAGTTTAAATCACGTTCTTCTTTTTCTCATCTCAGTAATTAACATTCATTTTAACCACAAGGAACAAGACGTATATTTTAACCAAATAATTACGAATTACGACTAAATTAACACCAGTCACTTTATAACGAGATAAATATTAATTACACGTTATTTGTAACACACTCTTTATTAGTATTAATTTTATTTAAAAATTATTTTTATTGAAAATCATAAATTAAAAATCATTTACAAAACTCGTTCATTTAATTATTCTCTCTTATTTTCATAATTTTTAATAATTTCATCTAATAATAAAATATGTATTAAAAATGTCTTTTTATTGTACTCTTTTTATCAAGAAATCATTTCGAATAGTAATTAAATAACTAAATGCAAGAAACTGGTCAAAAGTTACAAGTTAAAAGTGATTTTTTTCCTTAGGAAAAAAAGGATAAAAGTGATTTTTTACCTTAGAAAAAGAAAAAGATAAAAGTGATTTTCTTTCTATAGATATATAAGATAACATGAACCATTCTCATTCTAAAGACTTAATTTTTGTCTATCCCTACATAAATTCTATTATATCTATCATTTTTTATCATTTTTCATTCTCTTTCTAAATATAAAATAACATATATAAGATGATTATCAAACATTTTTCTTTTTTATATTTGAAAACATGTACTAGTAAGAGGCAATTCAACACTTTTAACACCAAAACTCTCACCCTGAATATGCAAATTCAGAATTACAATTTGAAATCACTTTTTTTAATATAAATTTGAAATCATTAATTAAAGTGAAACATCCTATAGCAGTTAATCCATCCATCTTTACTTAAGAATGAAATTTTTAAATAAGAAAATATATAGAAGTAAAAAAACATATAGTATAAAGTGAATTTTAACGTTAATAAATAAAAAGTAAAGGATGTATCATGTTTGATATGCACGAACCTGTCATAATCGTGTGCAACGAGGTAGAGGAATTGGGCATAGTTGGCAAGGAGGAGAGTGTTGTTGGGGTCCTGAGACAACCCTGTTTGGTACACAAGCTCTGTTCTCAGATACTCTGCATAATCATCGGATTCAATCCTCGCCATCACCGGCGAAACGAACCGTTTCATAACATCACGATCCAAATCCTCCCCTCTCAAACTCACCTCCATTCTCGAAGCTTCTTCCAACATAGCATTCCACAGATTCTCCTCTTCCTCCTCTTCTTTCCCTGACACCGACTCTGTTTGTTCCCCCGTTTTATAAACCTGCGACGAAGCACCGCCGTCGCTGAAAACCGCTCCGTGTCGCGACCGGTCAGACCGGCCGTCACCATCGGTTCCATTCGCCGCCGGACGGACCTTCCCTCCGCCGCCATTGCCGCCGCCGACGTAGGCGGTGATTTTTCCATTCGAAACAGAGAACGTCTTGATGGCAGAGGAATCAATGTTATGACTCCGAATATGACCCCTTTGGTCGTGAACCTCCGTGACGGTGGCTACTGGCGGCGGTGCCACGGCGGCGATGGCGGCGTTGTTCCCCATCGAGTGAACCGTGAAGTTCGCTAGGAGAATCATCACATACACCATGAGAGTCGGCGTGTGAGAGAAGACTTGCTGGAACAACCACACGAATGACGCATGCATTTCGTTCTGCACCCTTTCGAGAATCCCTTGCAGATCTTCGTAGAAGAGGACCTCCCTCATTTGCAGAGTGAAACTGTGAAGCTCCCTGATTATAAAAACCATGGAAGAGAACGCTTTAGTGACAGAGCAATACGCGGATTCCCCTGCCTCTCTGAACCCTTCCTTCCACTTCAGCTTCTTCTTGATTATCCTCAGCGAAAACGGAAGCTCCACGCTGTTCGCTTTCCATTCGATGTTCGCCGGAATAATCTCCTCCGGCGGCTCGAACTCCTCCGCGAAATTCACCGTCCACGAAATCTCCTGAAAATCCTCCGATTCCAAATAGTTCGCATTGGTGGTGGCGTCATCGGAGAGCTGAAACTTGAGCGCGAGATCTTCAATCTTCTTCGCGAACTCTTCATCAGAGAACGACTCCAAACTTGCGCTGCAAGCCCTACGTATGTTTCCTCTGCGCGTGAAAAGCGCGTGCTGTTCAAACGATTTAGTTCTGCGGAGAAGGCGCGTGGTGGTGGTCGGAAAGAGGCTCGAGCGGTGCACGAAACGACACACTAGGGTTCGCGTTTTGGACGAAGAAGGGGAAGAGATTGCGGAAGCTAGGGTTTGAGACGAAGAAGGTGAATGAGGAAGAACGAGTTGCGACAATTGCATAACCTTGATTCCCATAACGACGTCGTAAAAGGAAATAACAGTTGTGAAGAATGAAAATCGCGTAGCCCTTAATGTATTGCCTTTGTTCCTTTTAGTTAACTCAAACCTACAAAATAAAACTCAACAGATTCATTGGTAAACGACACAGAGAAAGTTTGTGAACGTGTGAAATTCACCGTAATGATTATAACATCCACGAAAAACGGATCTGAGAAAATCGAAGAGTGTTACGATGAAACGAAGTAATGAACTCACCCACTGTGACCACGATGATTAGCTTTTTTGGTTTTTAAATTTTGTTTGAGATGAGACGCCGGGGAGTGTTTTGGGGCGAGTGTGCTCCGACGAGTGTGGCGGCGGAAGCGGGGGCGAAGCGCGAGGGTTGCGGCTTCGGTTTATATCGAAAGGAGTAAATGGGGAAGGGTGTGGTATATATAGGGCAAAGGGAAAATGTGTGTGATGAGGGAGAAAAATATCAGTAGGTGCTGACCGGTTGCTACGGTAGTGGTCCCACTGTATTGCATGCGAACCGCCGCGATGCGTTACAGCTGTATCAGGTTACCGGTTTTCATGTGGGGTTCGGTTTTTTGTCGTTGTTCTCCACTACAATACAACTACATGCTGATTTTTTTTCCCATCTTTGACCTCGTTGGTTAACAGCAAAATTCACTTTAATATGAAAGGGTTATGTGACCTTTAAAAAATAAAAAAACAACTTTTACATGAATCGCGCTGTGTATTTCCACTTTTCGTATTGAAGAATATGGTTGTCGAGATTAATATTAACAAGGTTTAAACGATTTTAAAAAAGTTTAAGGTGATTATATCTTTGTTTTTAAGTTGTAAATTAATAAATATTTTAATTTAAAAAAGCTGTGATTGTGACTTGCTCTGTGTTAGACCATTTTGCGCAAAAAAAGTATCCTTCTCCAACCTTCCATAAGGCTTAAAATCATGTGATCTTTTGCTAAATAAATACTTTTATTTATGAGGTATTCGTATAATTTCTTTTATCTCTACGATTGGACATGACATTATGAATTATTTCATGAATAGTTTTTAGCAACGCGTAATCGTATCACTTGTTGCATCCATCATAAAATAATTAAACTAATATAGTTTTTTTACTCATTGGAAAGAAAAATAATTTAAGTATAGTTTAACTCAACATAATAATTTTCGTAAAAGTTTTGGAATATATGAAAATGGTTTGTATAATTTCAAATCTTTAAGATTTAATGCGTATGAGTTATGGAAGAGTATTAGTTTGACTTATTGTCGGTAAAAATATTGTACTTTTAACATCTGATAATAAAAAAACGTTCGAAGCTTTAATAATTAGTAATTAATTAAATGATGTACTACTGTATAGTACTACCTATAGCTATGGATGAATATTTCCACATTCAAAATGCATAAACTTAAACTTTCTGTAAATTATGATATGATTCATCGTTCATAAAAATATAAACTCAATTAATACAATTGAATTATGTCCCATCTAGCTCCGATTTCTTTTTAAAGTGGGTATTAAAAATATCTAAAACCCTTATTAATTAGGGGTTGTTTGAGATGGAAGAAAAATCAGTAGCGGGGGACTTTTCAGTCTGACGCGGCTTCTATCACGGGACCATGAGGATCCGATCTGGCCGTTTTGATTGTGCCACGTGTCGAAGAGTAGCAGTTACTTTTTGGGGAAATTTGCCAGAAGGTCGTGAAAATACGTGATTTATCGCCGACCTTATTGTTAATGACCCTACGAACGGACACGTATACTTTACCCTAATAAAAATATAACATTTTCTTTCTTTTGTCGTCTCCTTCATAATAGGAGCATTGTCCCACTTCCCACCCCACCAGCTTTACTTCATTTCCATTTCCACGTCTTTTTTTCACATCTGAAAATATTTTTAAAATAAACTTTCCAAAAAAAACTTCTTAGTATATTCCTAATAAAATATTTTCTTAATATATTTTTAAAGAGAAAAATATATGAATATTTAAAGAATTAATATCTTAAATGAATCTATCTCAACGAATTAATAATAAATTAGTGAGAAAAAGAATTTTAAAAAAAAGAGAAAGTATCATGAACAGTTTTAGTAAAAGAATTTTACTTGGACTCATCTCTTGCTATTGTTATTTATACCAAAAATTAAGTATTATTAATAAAATATATAAAAACTAAGTTGAATAAATAAACTTTCAAACACCCTTTTTATTTGGACTTGTCAGGATAAATTTATTCACACTTAAGTAAAAGATTGTATTAAATTAATGTATGTCGTTTCCCTATTTGAAATCTATATAGATTATAAAATAAAATAAAATAAACATTATTACAAAATTGTATTTTCTTATAGAAAAAAATTATTTTATTTAAAATTAGCATTCATTTGAAAAGTTTTAAAAAGCAACAACACTAAGCGTGTGTACAATGCTCGTTGCTTAAAGAATTGTTTATTTTTAGACATCAATTATATTAAATGAAATTAGTTGAAAGTTAAAAGTCAATAGTTGAAAATTGAAAAATTATTTTATTAAATTATAAGTGTATGATAAAATTAGTTAAAAAATATTATAAAAAAAAGAAAAATAATAAAATTATAATTTATTTTAAAAAGCTAATCAAGAAATTTGATAAATACATTAAAGATAAAAAAAAGTATAAAAAAATTAGAAGTCCAAAACTAAAAATGCTACTTCAAGTAAAGTTATAAACTAATTGAAATATTGAACACATTCACTATTACTTTTCATTTTTTTTAGCATTGAAAGTGATATACGTGTCATATTGAATTATTTAAAATTAAGTTATAATTGCTTATATTAGTAACAATTATTTATGAGTAAAAAAGTATTTTCTTGTCATTTAAGGATCATTTAAGGAATAATTTAAGAGTTACCCAAAACTATACCATTGGAACAAAATATATTCAGGTTGTTTAACTAAGATGTGTTGTGATCAATTAACATAAAATAAAATAAAGAACTAAAAATTGATTACTTAAATTGTAACCATTAAAGATGCTTTAATGTTAATGAAGTATATTTAAAAGGTCAGAAATACAAAAGGTCAAGAAACATATAGATTAAATACATCAGCAAATTCTTCTAAAAGAATAATCAGTCAAAAAATATAGATTAAATAAATGAAATTTAATGAAAAATAAATTATTAATAAATAAAAGAAATATTATAACACAACATCATGCGGTAATCTCTATTATATATATGTCTATTTTTATATCTATATTATATATAAAAATTATTTCTTTTGGAGTTTTTGTTCAAAATTTTCTTCATCAACCATATGCAATTTTCATTTTTTCACTCAAACTTCCATATTAATTACATTTACTCCATATGAATTTCATTAATGTTAATTATTCTCTTACCTATCATGTTGATAACATCTTCATTCTCTCACTCATTCTTTTAATCTTCCGCCTTGAACCTCCATTTTTAATTACATTCACTCCATATTAATTTCATTCATATTAACTATTTTCTTACCCATCATGTTTGATAATCATTTCATTCGTTGTCTATTTCTTTTTATCTATATAAGATTGGTTTTGACTTCTTTTTTTATCCAGGACTTTTTGTTTTCTATACTCTAGTATTTATTCCTGTCAAGGTTTAGTTATATTGATGTTTTCTTTTAAATTTCATTTTAATGTTTACATACTCAAGTATTTCTTCATGTCAAAGTTTGTTTAAATGATATTTCATCTAGTGCATTGATATATTTTATATATTTATTTTTCTTTAACTTTTTTTAGGATAAAAATAACTATCTAATATATGATTAATGTAACAGGTTTTTCAAATTGAATTTTGTCATCATGCTTCCTCTAAGAAGAACAATTTGGTGATTCTATTTGATCAATTTCAAGTTGGTGATTCTATTTGACTAATTAAGAAACAAGTGTCATGCAAAATCATATGAAAGATTGGTAGTGGTTCATCATGCATATTTATTGGTGAATGAGTGAATTGTTGTCAAACTAATCATCTTACAAAAGGGAAATTCATAAAAGTTGGAGCTTTTGAGAACAAGAGCAATGAATTATTTTTTCAGTTGATTTAGTTATATTTTTAATATTGTTAGTTCTTAGTGTATGGTATGTAATTTTGTTTGTAAGAATTTTAATGAGAGTTGTTATGGTTGTTTTTACAATTCTTTTGATTCTCCTTTTTTATAGTCTAATTTTCATATATTATATGTTAAAGTTTGTTATTCTATTTTTTATATTATAATCTATTTTTCGTTTTTCAAAACTAAAAATTCAAATAAATATTTTTTATATTATAAACATTTTGGTCATGGATTTTTTAATCATAAAATTTGTTTATATACCCCAAACACAGAGCATATGACAATAAAGAATAACCATATTGATGTCTTATTCTTAATCTTATCTCAATATTATATAAAGTGAAAGTGACCACATATTTGTAAAATCAATTTTCCATCTTTTCTAAGTGTTCATTTTAATAAATTTGTAGTCATAAATTTGTAACTTAAAATAAAATTATAAATATATGTGCAAATTAATGTTAAATTTAATAAGATAAGTCTTAGTGTACTAATTCACTATGTTATCTAATTATTCATTATGGACTTTAATATAAAGATATTATAATTTTATTTTTATCTTTATAAAATATAAAATAAAAAGTATATATAATATTTTTTAAATATAAAATACATTTAGAAGGAAAAAACTTAGAAGTGTAAAATAATATCTTGAATTAATTTAACACAGTGATTTTATTGAATTATTTTATGTGATAATATCTTATCTTATATTATTGATTTTGCATACAAAAAGACAAAGAATGAAATTTCATAACAATTATTAGATAGCATATTAAAGTTGAAGGTCAAGAATGTGGAGGGATGTAATATTAAAATTGAATTAAAACCATAATTTATGTGACTCGTGATTTTAGATATAAAATTTATAGGAGTTATAATTTTCTCAAAGAATGAAATTTCACAACAATTATTACATAAAATATTAAAGTTGAAGTTTAAGAATGTAGAGGGATGTAAAACTAAAATTGAATTACAACAATAATTTAGGTGACTCGTGATTTTAGATATAATGAATTTAAAGGAGTTATAATTTTTCCAAAGAATAAAATTCTATAACAATTATTACATAGCATATTAAAGTTTAAGCTTAACAATATGAAGGGATGTAACTTTAAAATTGAATTGATATCATAAATAAGTCAAATCATGATTTTACGTATAATGAACTTGAATCAGTTTCAATTTTTCCCCCTATTTAAACAATATGGTTGATGTGTTTTTATCTTTGTCTTCCTCCTTTGGCATCATTACTACAAATGTAGTGTTTTAAAACTCAGATCAGACCGACTAATTCGACCTGATCAATCGAGAACCAGACTTGTGTGCGATCCAATCAAGCTTCAAATCGATCATGTCATTAACCTGTGATGACATCAGCAACTCGATTGTAAAACCAGTAAACTCACATACTTAGCTTGTCCAATTTAGTGTTTGAATCGATATTCACATGTTTTTAAACGGTCATTTATGCTTTTCAACATGTTTCGCTCTATTTGTACACTGTTGCATGTCAAAGTCCTGCTCACTATTCGACATCTGTTGTTCATTATGAAATTCGCACTAGCTTAGAATTAAGTGAAATAGAGGAAAAAATTTATTCATTTCCTTTATTTTTTGTATGTGTTGGGTTTGACATGATGAAGCCTCATAATGATTTTGATCCATTTCCTTTTCATTAGTAATTAATGTTATAAGTTCTTTTATTAGGGAATAGATAAAATATTTTATATGTCCATTTGTCTAAAGATTCAAATAGTATGACAATATTTGTAGGTGAAATGTTGAAAGTGGCTGAGTTTTATTAACCAAAATAAACTCACGAGACCTTTATGCACCTTTTGGGAAATAATGAATTTGAAATGAAAATTATTAATTTAAATAAGATTGAAATTCATCATCCTATGGATATACATGATTCCAATTCAGAAGACATTGACATTGTTTTATGAAGATGATGAGTATGTTGAAGAAGATAATATTTGTGTTTTTTATTATCTTGAAAAAAAATTGAACTCTTATTAAGAAAAATGTTCTTTATTGGTATATTTCAAGTCAATGATTACATTTAAAATGGATAAAATATCATTTTTTATATTTTTTATACTTTCAATATCTTTTTTCAATTTTTGGAAGCTAAGTTTTGTTCTGTTGCATCTCCAAACAAACACAAGGATCATGAAAAGCGTGTGTGGTCGTACAACCTTAGGTAGACATGACCAAGAAAGACAAAATGTTATTTGACTTTTGGATGGAAACAATTTTTACCATCCATGAGATTAAAAGATGATAGTGTCGTTCAATTTAGCATATCTAAACATGAGTGAAGAAAAATACATATTATGGTTATTGAGAATTAGTTAAATGATAGTTTTGAGATACTTGTTGCCATAACATGAAATATATTTATGTTTTCATTGATTTGAACAATCCCTATGAAGTTCATCATTGTTTTTAATAAGTTATGGTTAACCAACATAAAATTAATCATTATTTTCATTAAATTATAGTTTATATCAGTAGAATAATATTTCTTATATTGCATTTGTTTCATAATTTAATGTTGACAATAATTTTCTTATGTTGACAATAGTAATTAACTATTTTGGAAACCATATAATTCAATTTAATATTAAAAAATCTTAACTCTTATGATGCATGGATAACTTAACTAGTTTCAGCAAAAGAACTTTAGTTAATTTTATATATAGAATATAGAAGATGAACAAGAATGTTTATTTTTTTATGAGTATGAAAAATAAATCCTAATTTAACTAAATATTATAGGTTTGTCTTTATATAAAGTCTACTAAAAACGATAATCAGTGAGTAAAAACTTATTATTATATGAAATTAATAATGAATATTAATTTAAATAATTTAAAAAAATGATATTTTTTTATCCATAAAATTGAAGATAATAAGTAGGGATTATTGGTGGCTCAATCCGATTCAACCTAATTATATTGGGGGGATTTCTAAAATGTTTTGTTTAAATTTGACCTAACTCAATTAAAGTTCAATTATAAACTGTTGGATAATATGTTTTATTTTTTTAACTCAACCCAATAGATACCATATAATTATATAATTAAATTTATTATTATATAAATTAATTATTAACTACAAAACATAATAATAATTTTTAGTTCACATAGTTTATTAAATTATTAAATTAAATAATCCATGATTTTTTTCTTTGTTAAGTTATTATTTTTATCTCTATTTTAATCTTGTTTATACTTTTGCATGCTAATAACATATTTTATTTCTACCTAAAATAAAAATATCATATTATTGTCATTGAAATCATTCATTCTATTAGTCAAATATTTTTATAATTTGGTCTCTTTTGAGTGCAATTAGTCATTACATACTTACAAAATTTTAGGAAAAAAATAATTTATAATATTTTAAAAATATTCACACTCAATTAATCCAACTTGTATATAATCAAATTGATATAGATTTAGTTGGTAAAAATTTGCACAAATCCAATCCTTAAAATTTTAATTGGATTGGATATCGAGTTTAATCAAACTCAATTCAACCTATAAATACTCTTAAAGATCAATAATAATTAATTCATTTTAATTAGTTATTTGATCTAGATCCTGGTATGAAAAGGATTGTAAATACATTTACACTGCAAAAAGAAAAATGGATAGCATACTATTTTTATTACGTTGTTCAATTTATTCTCAAATTTTCTATTTTTTAGTAACAATAAAATGACAATATAACTTCTAATACAATGATACATAGCCCTTCCTTTTTCTTTTATTTTCTTCTCGAAAACAAGCGTAAATAAGAAGTAAAGGAAGGACTTGCCCAGAATCGCGATGCGATTCACTTTTCAAGATTTTCTTTTTTACAAAAAACTTAATTAAATTGTTTTATTTATTTAAAAAAAAAAACTATTTATAAGCGTTTTGATTTACACCCACTTTCACTTTATCTACGCAAGCTATTTTGGCTTTATGTGAATTGTGAAGTGATAAACTGATAATAGCTGCTGAACCATTTGTCCATTTTTGAGACGTGACAGGTCACTCGATTTCTGTATGAAATAAATTGGTATATACTTTCACTCTAATTGGTAGAAATGTAATAAATAATATATATATATATATATATATATATATATATATATATAATACATGATAATTAAGTGATATGATATAATAAATGATGTAAGTGGTAAAAGACCGGTGAATATCTTCGCTCTATAAAAATATGAATCACTGAATTTTTAGTTAAAATAATATTAAATTTGATTTTCTTAAAATAATATTTTTTTTATATTTAAATATTGTAGATGTAAAAATATAATTAAAATAAAATATTTTATTAAATTTGGTCAATTAATTTTTTGATAAAATTAATAAAAATTAAATTGATAAATATTTTATATCAATAAAAAATATTATTGAGAAGTTTATAGTGAAAATTGGAAAAGTATCCACCAATCATTTTTTCTATATTAAGTAAAAAATGTCCTAGCTTGTTATATTTGTTGTTATATCTTACCTTAATATTTGTTCCATTATTTTTAAAATGTTGAAAAATAATGAGAAAAATACTATATTTTATCTCATTATAATATCGTGTAAGAACAAATTATTTAAATAAATTAGTATTTTAATATTTTAATATAATATTAATTATCTTTTTTATTTATATCTTTAATAATATTAAAGATGGACAGTAAAATTTATAATAAATTAATAATAATATAAGACTAATTTTATTTTTGTAAAATAACCAGATAACAATTATCACATGAGGATGGGAGAAATGTACAAATAGTGAATATACCATGCTCATCGTTTTCGTTTTTTCCTTTACTAACTAGTCAAGTAGCATATTCATGTTGTATAAGACAAATATTACTGTCTTTTCCAGGTAACCAAAAAGGATATTAATATTTTTTTTCTATACTGTGAAATTCATCTACAAGACTACCATGAACAGTATTTTGAAACGTAGGTGTTACACAATATGCCATTAACCATTTTAAGTTCAGCACGGCAACATTATTTTTCTTTCAATCGTGGAGGTACAAAGACCAACCATAAAAAAATTGTTTAGAAATGTTGAAATTTGGTGATATAATTATTTTTGAAGAAGAATATTACAAAATAAAATAATAAATTAACCAAAAAAACAAACTAAATATATGGAAAGTATATGACAAATTAAGTGAGAGATGATTGATTTTAATCATACAAATATAGGTAAATTATTGAAATAATTATATATAATTATATGTATATAATTCTTGTGATATATGTTGGCGAAGATCAACATGGTTTAGTTTTAGCATCTAATTACTCTTTCCAAGCGTATTCTCACCAAAAGCAAAACCTAGAAAAATCACTAACCGTGATTCAAATCTACACAATTATAGCAAAATATATCATGCACCCATCACCTTACTCCACATGCTATTGACTGGGAAAATAAGGCAAAATAATTCTAGAAGTTCATGAAAACAAAGTGACAACATGCTTATTTTAGACATATGGGTAATTTCAAATGTTAGTCAATTGATAATTAAGATTTGATGATGAGCACTAAAGACGGTATCGTTGTTTTGTGCAACACATCAGTGCAGCCATTGTTTAAAATACGACTAAATCTCTTCATTACTAAATCTCTAACCACTTATTTGATTTGATGGTTATGAATATTTTATATATTCCACAGGCACTAAAAATCATAAAAAAATAATCTAAAATTTGGGTTGGGAGAAGGAAAGAGGGTGAGAAACCAACGATGCAGGATGAAACTCAGAATAAAATAATTAGGAAAAATGCAAGACAAAATAAGGGCAAGTTGCTAAAGCTGGTTCCATGAGGAAGACAGCAGAATCAAATCAACGGCTAGAACCGTGATATTTAGATGATATTCAACAGTCCAGATTGTTTCCAATGTATGATTTCATTTTCAATCTCCCTTTCTTGATAGTAATCTCAATGGTTTCACAAAGGGAGAGATTCTTTCGTACTTTGTCGTACTCGTAGGAATAATATGATGAATTATTTGAATATGATGTGTTGATAATATATTAAAATACTGCATGTCTATTCTTTCATCTTTTTATTTGGGAAGCGTGCTTCAGCATAGGAATATATAAATCATGATGCAGAAAATACGAACGAACATTACACAATACACATGTAGTAAAGCCCCACTTTGATTTGTGGGTGTATGTGTTGATTATTTTAATTTTTATCTTATAATATTGTTATTTGAATTTTATTTAAAGATGTGTTGATTTTAGCTTTTTATTTTGTTTTTTAAAAAAATAAATAAAGAAACTGGTGTTTTACATATTTGAAGATTAAAAATGATCGAAAATTTCATAAAGTCAAAAATTACAATAAGTAATAATTACCACTTCAAAAAATTAAAAGAGATAGTTTATTCATTATCCAATTCAAATGATAGTATACTCAATAAGTCTATATCCAAATTTTGAACGTGCATAACTTATTATGTCGTTTTTTTTGGGTAATGAACTTATTATGTCGATAATAATAGAAAGGAAGGCATGTGGATAAAATAGTTTTCATGTCTGGAGCACTTATTATTTTTCAAATAGTTTCATTTAGTATGATTTAGATTAATTAGTTGAAATCTGATATAATATTATAATATTAAGGATCTAAAAAAATGTTTTTTTCCTGAAAAAATGGAGATGAAAGTTTTGACATGAATAATGGTCTCCCATAACGAGTTTTGTATATAACTCTGAAGTTATATTTTTCATTTGAATTATTATTTAACTTAGCCCAAAGTCCCAAACATAAGATGATTTTATCTTTTAGATGCAATTCCAATATACAAATAAAATTAAAAATGCAATTTCAATTATTGAAGTTAGTGTTTTCTCCTAGTAATTCGCAACATTTATATATAATGAGACTTTTAATAACTTACTAATAAAAAATTATTATTCTAGCTAATAGTTGAATTGAAAATTCTTCTAAAATAGATTTATTTTATATTTTTTTACAAATTTAAAAGATTAATTTATGTTATTTAAAATAATCAAATAATTATGATAAATAATATAAAAATATAATTATATATATATATATATATATATATATATATAATGAACATATTTATATATAATGTGATTCAATAATTGAATCCATACTTTATTTAATTTATGCTAACAAATTATTGGAGACATTGTTTTATTAAGTTTATCATCTATTATCATTTTATCATGTCATATATTATTAAAAAATTCAGAGAAGATACGTAGTTTTAAAATGTAAAAGTTCCTCCATTAAAAAATTTATTGCGAAATTGATGTTTACCTAATTGTCCTTAATATTTATTTTAAAATGTAATAATAATGTCATACATTTATTATTATATCGAGAAATTATTAGTTTAAGTGATAACTATCATGTTATGTGTGTATTTTATTTACTCAGATAAAATATCACATCTAATTTTCACATACACATGGACAAAAAAAAATATTTATATTATATGTGGCGAACAAATTAACAATAATTAAATATGGTGTAATTAGAGGTTGAGAGAGTAAGCTCAGAAAAATATTTATTTCTTGATAAATTATATAAAATGACTCATAAAAAGATATAACAAATGCTTATAGAATTGACTTATTAAAAGGAATGAACACAATAGAAAAAAGGTATATAAATTAAAGAGAAACACCATATGATTTATGTTGTAGATATTTATGACATCATTATTAGAAGGGAAAAAAAGCAGACAAACACTAGGGTAGGGATCCTGCTGTATTGGAGTTTGACTCTTTCCTTTAAACCAAACAAAAATATACTATTAGAGTACGTAGCAACAACATTTGTCCTTTGGACCCATGCATGTTTATTTTCTTCTTATTATTTTGGTGAATCTAAAACTTCTTGTTTGTTACTGAGTTACGCTATAGGAATACTTTTGTAAACATGCACAGTAAGTTATGTATGTCAATTGCAACCCTATGTTTTAATAATAAAAAATATATAGTTACTATTCTCCCAAGGACATAGGCACATCGTTGAACTTTGGTTAGATACTTAAATGTCTTCTGTTTTCTTTTTCTTTCATTTTTTTCTTTAATTAATCGATGCTATATTCTCAACACCTTAGGTAGTATTATATCCAACTGTTCTAATGTGATAACCAGATGAACCGGTGAATTTAGTGTCTGCAATAAATCCATGTTTGACTTTTTGTTAATGTACATCAATTGTTGAAAATGTGCAACGATGTGGGACAATTTCTTAACAAAATCTTAACTCAGATGTTTCAGTATGAAAATAAGTTATTTTAAGAGAGAAGATATTTTACCGTTGAAAAAAAAAAGTCAGGATAATTTCTTAACAAAGCAAGTAGTTAACCAGTTAATTTGGATTGCTTGTGCTGCTGAACTTGTAAGAATTCTTCTCCAATGTGATTTGAAAAATAATGGCGAAGTTTTTTCGGATACCATCACATGAAGAAATTTTCTCAATGCACTAAGACATCAATGTAGTCTACATGCAACTTCTTTATTCATTTTACTTCATTTTATGTCCGCATGCAATATTTTTTTCTTTCTTTTACTTTTCTTTTCTGCCTTGATCGCAAATTTAATCTTTTTGTATATTAGAACTATCACTAACAACCAAGCATCGCAAATCAAATCTTCCCATAATATTTTATTAAAAAACATTACATTATAAATAGACTAATTAACAAGTTGGTTATTTTAATTCAGTTAACTGTAGTGAATCAGTGTGAAAAAGACTCCTTAGAAGGAATATGTAATATGTTTAAATGCATATTCCCGATTTAGACTCTCTTTTTCCTCTTGAGAACCTAAAATTATTGTTTACCAACAATTATATTTGAGTTACATAAAATGAATAATAAAACTTTTGATCTGAATATTAAATATAATAAATATAATTACATACTCAAAACTCAATAGCCAATAATATTCACATTTTAGACTTTGGACTATAGTATGTTATTAATTTTCACATATCACCAAATGTACTGTTGTTTTGATCTACATCGGATCAGACAGCACATGATACACAAACTGGCTTTATTTTTGAGCCGTCAAAATGGTAAGGATGGGGTCAAACATGCTGGACCCAATTTGGCTACAGAGAAAAGTTGGGTCACTGTTGTGTGGGCCCAACAAGTAGATGAAAGAAAAGGTTTGAGTTGTTAGTTGTTAGTGTGAAGCTGTAACAAACACTAGTGATGCTACTTGAGGGAATTACTTTATTAACCAAGACAAACTAGAAACTAGACAAGAAAGTTAGGGTGATAAGATAAAATATGGTCACATTCCAACATGTCATGTGAATGAATGGCGTGTTACCATTCTGTACTATTTGCAGAACAAAGGGTTTTGGTTACGTCAAGGATACTCGTCCAATTGGTTCTAAAAAATTACCTATTAATTTCTTGATTTCTTCTATGATTTTTGTCAAAAGAAGGGATAAGCTCCTTTGACAATTGACTTCCACTGCGACCTTTCCTCCCTAAATTATAGGAAATAACACTCAAAAAATCGTAGCATTAATTTTATGTGTTTAGTTGTAAAGGACTAGTCATAACTCGTGGGAACAAGAAGAATATATATTCAGCAACGTTTAAATTTCGGTGCTTAATGTCAATTTAAGGATAGATAGATCCTGCTCTTAAGCATGAAAAACAATAAGTGACGAGGAGAAATTACTCTATGGTACTAAATTATTATGGTTTCAAATTTATTTTTATGGTGCGCTAAAAATAATATTTAGAAGAAAGAGAACTTAATATTATGGTTTCATAGGAATATTAGAATCCAGTCAAAAAGTCTAATTAAAGTTTGAACCTCCCTCCTTTAAGATTAAAATTTAGAAAAGAGTGATTATATTTTAACATCTATTTATTTTAAATAATTTATCGATAATTTTTGTTTTTCAATTATATCATATCACTTATCGTATTTATATTTTTTTTTCTCTTTATTCATGCTCTTTCTTCCTGGTGTCAAATAACTATTTTGATGTAAAAAAAAGTTTTTTCTTTAGGAAAACATCTCTTTCCCAATTCACCAAGTCCTGGTTGTATACGTATACTGTATACATGAACGCGTACAAATCCGTGAACCAATATGTCTAACTTAGTCCAGTTTTAACTGTAAAGAGTGTACACACAAGTTGCGTATGTCACGGATGGGAGGAATCTAAAACCATAATTTAATTCAAAATGTGACAAGTACATAGATCCACTTATATAAGTTAATTAATATTATTGTTTAATATTTTTACAAGTTTACAGAAGTATTTATAAAAAAATTATCTGTGCACCATAATGACACTCTCGAAGATAAGTAATAATAAGGGGAAAAAACATTAAGTCCCTTAAACTTTACTTTTTCTTTTCTTTTCAAATAGACACCATGAATTTTATAATTATTATGATTGATATTTAAACTTTAACTTTTTCATGAATAAACACCTTGAATTATAATTGTATTTCAATTAATATTTAAAATTGATCTTTTTATTAAATTTTTTTATCTTAAATGTTAATCATTCACTTTTTTTTGTTAAAACTCATTTTTTCATATTTAAAGTATAACAAAGAATATAAATTTAAAAGATATGTATAAGATGGGAAAATAATAATATTAATAAAATATTTTTATTTTATTTTTAATTTTATTATGTTTTAATGTTTGGAAAAGTGATTTATAAAAAAATAAATAAACAGTTGAAATTCAATAAGTAAAAAATTAAGATTTCTTTGTAGTAATTTAACTCCAATTTAATATAAGATTTTGTTTATAAAAGGGGTCCTTTTTAAGAATTAACTGAGATGAAATTGAAATTAGGTGACTATATGGAAAAGAGGTAAAGCTTAAGCATTTATTGAAACGAAATTAAAGTTTATGGTGTCTATTAGTAAAAGAGATAGAGTTTGGGAATCAATTGGAACAAAATTAAAGTTTAGATTGTCTATTTATAAAAATGATAAAGTTTAAGATAAGTAAATACTTTTTCTTCTAAATTTTTTTAGGCAAAAACAAGATGAAAAGGAGGCAACTCAAGTCTTAAATATCCTTTGAGGTTGTTATGTCCCTCAATTTTTTCTCTCTATTTTTTTATAGCCTTTGTAATTTGCATGTATTTTTAAAAAATAATAGTCCTTCAAATTAGGTATTCTTATTTTTCTCTCTCTGGTCTTTTAAAAGAAATTAGTTTTTTGGAGACACGTAGTAAACTGAAGTGTGATAACGTGTATCAAATTAATCTTCTTTTAAAAAAATAAGGAACAAAAGAGATCAAATCTAAGTAAGTGTTTGGATGAGTGTTTACAAAATTAATTTTGAATGAAATTAATTCGTTAAAATTGATTTGAAAGCTATTATAATTTATATTTGGATGTTTTCATTATAGAATTAAATTAAGAGTAAAATTTACTATAAATTTTCTGATCCAACATAAAAATTACTTTAAAATTAATTATAGACTCAGAATCAATTTTCAAATATCAAACCAAAAACACACACACACATATATATATATATATATATGTGCAAATAATAAGGGCGCCTGCAGGTGTTGTCACGATTCATGTTCTATGTCGAGGAATAATGCAAAGAGAACCAAGAGTACATGGACGAGTGACAAATATGATCAAACCAAACAAACAGAGTTTCCAAAAAGAAAATGCCAACAAAGTGCCATTAACAATATTTGACAGAAAGAAACCAAATAATGCATCATTTTCACGAAAACAAACATGCATATATCTGTTTGAAAGCAATGCAATAAGAACATGCGAGTAGCCCGTTACACACATATAAAAGGATGTTTCAACCGTCTCACGTAGGCCAGAGGCCAACAAATTTGTTGAAGCCTATGAAAGAATTGTTAGGAAGGACATTCTTCATTTTAATTTGAAACGAGCAATGATTTTTGGATATCTCATTTTTTCAAACACTTCATTAATATTTTTTTTCTTTCTAAAATAACATCATCAGAATATTTACTATGCAATGTAATTTTGTTTAATCTCATGAGTATGTTGATAAAAGTTGAACCAATATCATGTGGCCAAAATTTAACTACTAACTTTTCTTGATTGGTTTCACACATGAAATTAAAACATGGCACAAGAATGTTTCTGCTAGCTACCATAGTTGCTGACAAATAGTGACAATCCTGCCACTTTCAAATATTGCTTAGATTAATTTGTGACTATAATAAATCATTTACCGGTTGTCATTTTATTATTTTTTGCACTTGTACGTTTATATAATAACAATGGGTCAGTGAAAAACCCTTGAATTGATGTGATTTTCATTTTTTTTTCAAAAAGGAAAAATAAAATAATCTAAGATACTTATCATTTTTCGGATGTAATTTATTTTTGTTAATGGATATTGCTGTATGTTATTGAAATTTAGACTTAAAAATTATGATATATTTGATTTGATTTAATTTTTTTTTTAATTTTTTATATTATAAAATTAGAATATTTTATTTTAATTATTATTACTGATTAAACCACAATTAAACAATTAAATTTTGAATAAGTATCTTGATCAATCTGAAAATTTCACACAGTTAACCCCAGCATCATAATCTAATGAATGAAAAAAAAAATATCTTTTATAAATTTTATAGAAGTAAAAAAAAAAATTAAAGATTGAAATTCAAGTTACTTTCGCTATCACGGCAATCAATTCTCCTCCATGGCTCTTGAGGGTCACGGCATTTAAAGGCAGGTATGATCAGTGCTCGAACTATTGTCCCTGTCTAGTTGAGTGCCTTAAAATGGTGGGGTAACACAGAAGCACTTGACTTGAAATCTTTGGACTTCGTACCTGGTGTTGATCAATTGCACAAAAACTTGAAAATGTGTATCACGAGGGCTAAATTACAAAAAAGAAAAAGAAAAAAAGTGACCATTTGATGAATTCTCATCTCAACCTCTAATTATTGTACGAAGAATATGGAAAATTTAAGGTGGAGAGACATGTGGATTGCTGGTGCAATGTCTCTATTAAAAAGGTGGATGCTCATCCTTTGAATATATATATCCTCCCACTAACTAATTAATTATGTTGATATTTGGAAGGTGTTAGATTCATGTTAGGCTTAAAATAAATCTGATTTATATTTTTGAACTTGAAGTCTAAAGTTTGATTTATTTATTGAAATATGGTTTTTTCTTTAATTTTTTTTATGTTTATTATTTATATTTTCTTAAACAAGTTTATTTACCAGGCTTAAAACTTTCAAATTATTTAAAATCAAACATTTTAATTAAATAAGTTATTAAAAACATATTGATTTAACTTATTTGATTATTTGATAAATATATGTAAAATATATTAATTTTAATGTTGGACTAATATTAAAAAAATAATAGCACCGCGAATTTGAGTATGAATTTTCAAATGCTAATTATTTATTAACTTTATATAATACTGCATTTTTTTGTGATTGGGATAAAACCCAAATTCAACATTACATTTATCACGTAGTAATTAGAATGTGAATATGTATCCTTTATTTCTTAATTACTTTTTTGTTCTGACTAACAATAGTGCGAAAAAGTTTTTATATTAGTTGTTTTTTAATCTTTTAGATAAAATTTAGGAAAATGTAAAATTAATATAGATCAATTTTAGAACCGATAGTAAAAAACCACTTCTTATATTGATCGTAACAAGAACTGATATTGAAAATACTCACTTTTTGTATGGATTGTGATAACTGATAAGAACTCATACAAAGTTTATTTTTTTATCATAAAAAATAGACAACACCACTACATTCTATACATGCAATATAATATTAGAATACAAAAACAATATATATAAAAAAATACAAACAACTTAATTATTATTTATATATATTATAGTCTCGTGTGTATATATCAAATACAAATACAATTTCCTTATCACAATGACTAAATTAAGTACATACAATTTCTCAATCACAATGACTAAACTTAAAATAATATGTTCAAAGGGAAGAAACATTACAGTCATTTGACTTAAGGAACTGTTTTATTACACAACCAATGATAAAGATTGGGAGCCTTATCTTTCTAATTACATGGCTCAAATTGGAAAATTTTGATTGCTCATTCTTTTTGTTTCGTTATATATAATAACAACACCAATGTCTTTTTTCAATTTAGCTCAATCTTCTTCTCTTTTATTTCACAATTCTTTAATTACAAATTTGCCACTTAGGATATATTCACTAATCAGTTAAAGCTTTCTACCTATGCTTTGATCAAAGAGGTTTTAACAAACATGAATGAATGTAATCCAAGTGGCGTGTTTATAATCAACGAATTTGTGAAACAAAATACAAAAGGGTAACTTGTAGGAGGGAGTTGACACTCCTATTATATCAAACGAAAAAAAAAACAAAGTGCAGCCAAAATTTCTGCATGTGGCCCGGGTAACAAAAAAAGTGCAGCCAAAAGATGGATTTTAAAATCTTAAATCCATATATTTTAAACTTGAATCAGTCATACTTTTTGCAAAAACGAGAATAAGGAGAGTCAAATATACGTTCGACTTTCCCATTGTCATGTTGGAAACTGTTCCACCTTAAATGTTTGACTCAAGTCTCAAGGCGTTGAAACTCTATAAGCCTCAAAGAGTCACATCTTCTGAGCGGTGCAAAAAAAGTCATCCTTTGAGTAGCTCGATGTAGTTTCACCTCCATTTTCTATATAAGTCTTTAATGTATGAGTTTTGAGTGATTCTTAGTCGAGAGAGAAATCTGAAAGAGATTTTTCCGTGAGAATACCTCTAGAGAGAGAGAACTCTTTAGAGTAGTTTGAATACCACCATAGTTGGTGAAGTTTGATGTACCTCTAGTGAAAGACTAAGGATGTTTGATTGTTTGTAACTCATTATTGACATAGTGGATGTTTGATTCTGGATCAGCGTCCCGTGGGTTTTTACTCCAGATTGAAGGAGGTTTTCCCACGTTAAACAAGTTGATTGTGTGATCTTCTTTATATCTACTCTTCTGCATTTTATTTCCGCTTCCGCAGTTTGATTTGAGGGTTGGACGATAACTCAACAAAATCTATTTGAGGGTACGTTTTACCCAAAAAAGTGGTATCAGAATGATGATGTTACCCAACAGTGGTATCAGAGCTGGCGGTTCGACCTGGTGACCTATATCAAAAGTCTTCCCGGCGAGGCCTGGCGACGAGTCCTGCAAGTGTTGCGGCGATATAAGGTACTCCCAGATTCGAAGGTTCTGAAGGAGACAAGATGGATACCAGTGGAGTGACCCATGACGGTGATATGTTCAAGCTGATCGCTGACAACTTCACCTATTAGAGACCGATGATGGAAGATCATCTCTACTGTAAAGATCTGCATGAGTCCATTGTCCTTGATGAGAGACCGGCTGGCAAGACCGACAATGAGTGGGAGATCCTGAGTCGTAAGGCGGTTGCCACGATCAGGAAATACATTGATAGAAGTCTCTTTGAGCATGTGTCCGAGTTCACAAATGCGTACGAATTGTGGAACAAGCTAGAGTCCATGATTCAGAAGAAGACTCCCAGGAACAAAGCACACCTGGTTTGCCGACTTGTGAAGCTAGAATACAAGGACGACATGAGCATGATTGAACACCCTAACACCTACAAAGGCATTGTGAATCAACTCTCCAAAGCCAGCATGAAAGTTGATGATGAGATGCAGGCTTCGTTGTTGTTGAGTTCACTGCCAGAAAGTTGGGATACTCTGGTAGTGACATTGAGTAACTCGACACCAGAAGGAAGATTGACGATGAATGTTGTTACTGACAGCCTCCTCAATGAAGAAGCCAGGAGAAGAGAACGAGGTGTAACCAGCACGTCTGAGGCCAACGTTGCTGAGAACAAAAGTAAGTTTGACTCTCAGGATTGTAGCAAGAGCCAGGGTCGTAACGCGTATGACTAGTTCAGAGGACGGTCAAAGCCAAAGTATGAACTGAAGTGCTTCTACTGTGGGAAGCCCGAACACAGGAATTCTGAATGCAGAATTCTGCAGAAAGATGAGCAGAATGGTTCTGTGAATTCAGACCAAATCGTTCCCAAGAAGAGGAATGATAAGAGCACCACAGCGGTGGCTGCCAACTCGAGTGTCAAGATATTCCTTCTTGGTGAAGAAATGTTGAATATAGCATATGATGAATACACTTGGATTGTTGATTCCGATGCCTCATTCCACGTCACCCCACACGAGGGATTTTTCTCTGCTTACAGAAAGGGAGATTTTGGTGTCGTGAAGATGGGAAATCAAGTGACCAACAAGATTGTTGGTGTCGGTGATGTAACCCTGACCACAGATACAGGGTGCCGACTTACGCTGAAAGATGTTAGGCATGTACCTGACATGTGACTGAACCTAATCTCGGTAGGAAAACTAGATGATGCCGAATTAGTGAACTACTTCAGAGAAAGTAGATGGAAGCTGGCCAAGGGAAACTTGGTCGTGGTCCGAGGTAAGAAAGAAGGCTCATTATATGTGATGCAAGTAAAGATGATTGGTGGAGAAACCAATGCCATTCGGGATGGACACAGCCTGGAGTTATGGCACAAGCGCCTCGGCCACATGAGCGAGAAAGGACTTCAGATTTTGGAGAAGAAATAACTACTGATCGGGCTGAAGGGTCAAGTGCTGGAAAGTTGCATGTACTGCCTAGCTGGAAAGCAGTACCGAGTTTCGTTTGTGAGACCGGATCAACCCAAGCGACACAGGTGTATTCTTGACCTCGTGCATACTGATGTTTGCTCCATGTCGGAGAGATCGCTTGGAGGAGCTCAGTATTTTGTTTCTTTCATTGATGATCATTCCCGCAAAGTGTGGGTTTATCTGCTGAAGTCAAAAGACCAGGTACTCCAATCTTTCAAAGAATTCCATGTTATGGTAGAAAGAGAGACTGGCAAGAAGTTGAAAGTTGTTCGCTCAGACAATGGTGGTGAGTATCGTGGTCCATTTGAAGCTTATTGCAGAGAAGTCGGGATCCGACTTGAGAATACGCCTCCCAAGACCTCGCAGTTGAATGGACTAGCCGAGAGGATGAATCAGAGTATTGAAGAGAAGGTCCGAAGTATGCTATCCAATGTTGGGTTGCCGAAGTCATTCTGGGGAGAAGCAGTCAGAACAACAGTTGACCTGATCAACGTCTCACCATCACGGCCACTTGAAGGAGAAATCCTAGAAGAATTCTGGAGCGGTTGATTACACACACTTGAGGGTGTTTGGATGCCAAACTTTCATGCATATCCCTAAAGATGAAAGGGCAAAGCTCGATTCAAAGATGAGAGAATGCATTTACCTCGGTTCGCCGAAAATCGAGTTCGGATTTTGAATTTAGGATCCAATCAACAAGAAGATAGTGAGAAGCCAAGATGTGGTCTTTCATGAAGATGAGACCATTCATGACATTTCGAAGCTCAAGGTCTGGGTTACTATCCGACGCGAAGAACATGTTCCTCCTGTTTGAGCTGAAGCTGGGGAAGAAACCAATGAACAGAATAACCAGCAACAAGTTGATGAGGACCGAGATGCTGAGATCCGAATTAATGAAGAGGATCAGGATGAGAATGATGAACCAGATTCTCAAGAGGCTGATGAAGAAGAACAACCGCGATACCCCACTAGAGAAAGAAGACCTTCTACAAGGTACCCATCTGACGAATACACCATCATTGCTGAATATAGTGAGCCTCAGAGTTATGATGAGGCTATGACGAGTTCAGAAAAAATAAAATGGGAGAAGGCAATGCAAGACGAGATGAATTTCTTGCATGAAAATCAGACTTGTGAGCTGACAGAGCTGCCCAAAGGAAGACGAGCTCTGAAGAACAAGTGGGTGTACAAAATCAAACCTAAATAGAATGAGCAGAAACCGAGATACAAAGCCCAAATTGTATTGAAAGGCTGCAATAAGAAGAAAGGTGTTGATTTTGAAGAAATCTTGTCTCCAGTTGTAAAGATGACCTCGGTTCGAACTGTGTTAGCAATGACGACTTCAATGCACCTCGAGGTAGAACAGATGGACGTGAAGACAACATTTCTTCACGGTGAGTTGGAGGAAGAGATATATATGGAGCAACCTGAAGGGTTCCAAGCTCTGGGATGCGAAGGCATGACATGCCTATTGAAGAAGAGTCTCTATGGCTTGAAACAAGCACCTCGGCAGTGGTACAAGAAATTTGAATCCTTCATGAATGAGCACAGGTTCATGAAGACGGAAGATAACCACTGTGTATTTGTGAAGAGGTATGAGACTGGAGATTTTCTGATCTTGTTGCTATATATGTTGAGGACATGCTGATTGTAAGGCAAGACAAGTTGAAGATAGCCACCTTGAAAAAGGTGTTGAACTCATCCTTCGCGATGAAGGATCTCGACCCTGCAAAGCAGATTCTTGGAATCAAGATTATCTGGGATAGAAAGAAGAAGCTATTGTGGCTAAGTCAAGAGAAGTATGTTGAGAAGATTTTGAAGAGATTAAACATGGACAAAGCCAAAACAGTGAACGCCCCCTTCGCCGGGCACCTGAAGCTGAATAAGAAGCAGTGTCTGAAGTCTGATGAAGATAGAGATGAGGTGCTGAAGATCCCATACGAATTCGTCGTCGAAAACTTGATGTATGCAATGGTTTATACTAGACCCGACTTGGCGTTTGCAGTTGGAATGGTGAGCCAATTTCTATCAAACCCTGGCAAGGAGCATTGGGAAGCAGTGAAGTGGATTTTCAGGTACTTGAAAGGTACATTTGATTTATGCCTCTAATTTGGAGAAGGAAAAGCCTAGCTGCAAGGCTATTCGGATGCTGATTTAGGGGGAGATTCCGACTCAAGGAAGTCGATGACCAGATATTTGATGAGATTTGCTGGAGGAGCAATCTCTTGGCAATCAAGATTGCAGAAGTGTGTGACACTTTCGACAACTGAGGTCGAGTATATTGCCGTTACTGAGGCAAGCAAAGAGATGTTGTGGATGAAGAAGTTCCTCATGGAACTCGGCCATGACGAAGACAAGTATGAGCTGAAGTGTGACAACCAGAGCGCAATTCACCTTGCGAAGAACGCGACCTATTGCTCCCGCACCAAGCATATTGATGTAAGGTATCACTGGATCCGGGATGTGGTGAAAGATGGACAACTCGCACTTGGTAAAGTGCACACTGACCATAATTGGTCTGATATGATGACTAAATTGGTATCAACAAGAAAATTTGAAGATTGTTGTAAAGGTGTCGGGTTGGTGAACCTGACTCATTGAAGAAGCCGGGTAGCTATTTGAATTGACGCATTGAAGCCGGAAGGGGGAGAATTGTTGGAAACTGTTCCGCCTTAAATGCTTGGCTCAAGTCTCAAGGCGTTGAAACTCTACAAGCCTCAAGGAGTCACATCTTCTGAGTGGTGCAAGGCTCAAAAAGTCATCCTTTGAGTAGCTCGATGTAGTTTCACCTCCCTTTTCTATATAAGTCTTTAATGTATGAGTTTTGAGTGATTCTCAGTCGAGAGAGAAATCTGAAAGAGGTTTTCCCGTGAGAATACCTCTAGAGAGAGAGAACTCTTTAGAGTAGTTTGAATACCACCATACTTGGTGAAATTTGATTTACCTTTAGTAAAAGGCTATGGATGTTTGATTGTTTGTAACTCATTATTGATATAGTGGATGTTTGATTCTGGACCAGCATCTGGTGGGTTTTTACTCCAAATTGAATGAGGTTTTTCTACGTTAAACAAGTTGACTGTATGATCTTTTCTATCTCTACTCTCCCGCATTTTATTTCCACTTCTGCAGTTTGATTTAAGGGTTGGATGATAACCCAACAAAATCTATTTGATGGTACGTTTTACCCAAAAGAGTGATATCAGATGTTAGCCAACATGTCATGCCTAAGTGCATCTTTTGAGGCCAGAGTTTGAATGAAAGACGAACAAATTGATAAAGAGCACGCATCTATAAAATGAAAATAAAAGATGTATGATGAGGAAGATAGAAGGGTATGCCAATTTATTTATGATTTCCTCGAGGCATCTTGCAACCGGAGAATGAATATTTGAAAAATGAAGCAAAAATAAAAAACTTATAATGAATTTAATATATTAGTTGTACTAACAACCAATATAAAAGTGATTTTATATTGATACCAATATCTATATTGGTTTTTAGTGCATCTAGTCGAGAAACTCAAGTAAAAAAATTCAAAAATTGGAAAATGCATCAACATTCTTCATTGATTCCGGGGTTTTTTTTTCAAAAAAATTTATGATGATTTTTAACCTTAAAAAATGATTAAACACATTTAAATAATTCCATCAAATAATTTTTGACCATTTTTAATCCAAAAAAAAATGTCACAAATTAACTATCATATCATTATTTAACAGAAAAATTTGATGATAAAAACTAAAAATCAAACAAAAAATAAATTAGAAACTAAGACTAATCAAATAAAAGTATAAAGACTTAAAATGAAAGTTAGTGAAAATTCAAGAACTAAAAAGTAATTTAAAATAAAAAAGCACAAAAAAAGCTAACATATCATTTTTCTCCATATTGAAAGTTCCCACGCGCAAGGTAAAAAATATTATTAATTAATGCTTATTTTATGTTGTTCATTTTAAAGTAACTATTTTTTTTCAAAATATAAATAATTTTTAAAGAAAAAGTAATTTATGTAATAATATTGTAAAATAATTATACACTAATATTCAATCACAAATTATCATTTATAATTATATATATTATTCAAACACAAACTATCCTATCGGCAATAATTTTTATTGATTGATAGTCTAGAAGCTTTTAGACTATAGTTATTTAATCCTTTTCTTAATTTTAACTTTTTACCTAGTATTAGTGTGGGTTCTTAGTTCTTACTGAGCTCTCCTATCAATGCCTAAGTTATTCTACACTGCTCCTAGTGTCTGTTCCAATCTCTTTTCTTGTAACAATCTCCTAATCCAAGCGAAATGGGATACCTGCAAAAAAAACTCTTATTCTTAAGTCAACTTCTATCTCCTTAATTAATACTCTAAAAGTTACCGAGTTAGTAATTAATTGCTCTCAACCGGCCTCAGATTAAGTGATGTGAGACTGTAGGAATACCTTTCTTTGAGTGAGTTTGCCGAATTGTTGGGTCCTATATCTTGTTTGAAAATGACTATTCTGACAATTATTTATTTTTCAAAATCTTTCATATGATCTATAAAAACAAACGATTATATATGTTTTGAAATAAACTGAATCAAACACTATATAACACCACAAATTAGCATTGCTGCATCTAATTTTGACTAAAAACAATACAATAGTTGAATAAGTAAAATGATATATAATTATGTGTATATATAATGTCTCCATTATGTGAAAACGATTTTTCCCAATTTAGCTGAATATGGACAGGGAAGGATAATGCTTGCAGTACTATGCAAACACCTAAGCAGAGAAAGCAAACTTGTACACGGTGCCCCCTTGCATAAACCCAAGCGCTAAGATATCTATAAAATTAAGAGTCATATTAAGTTTTTTTAATTACACAGTTTTTTATAATGCATTCTTATAACTGTTTTTTCTTATTCAGAAAAAAAAAACCCTTGTTTCTTTACTTTTATTCATTACATCATTTTAAATTTATTTACATTTATTTTTATCTTCTTAATTTTAAAAAATTATACACAAGTATTGTACAAATAAAATATTTATCCATTCAGCAAAAAAAAAAACTAATCATCATAAAAACACTTAATAAATGATAATTAAATATCTAAACACTTAATATAGAAATATATACTACTTAATTAGTTCAAACATAATCGATTCCCGCAAAGAAGATTCATGTGATCTTTACCAAACAAAAATCCAAACCCATTGCTACCGTGTTTCACTAAAAGTACAGTAGGCTTGAACTGGAAAAAAAAAAAATAGCTCGTGTACATTAATTAGTCATTAGAAATGACTTCTAATATTCGTCCATAGGTTGTGAGGGTTTATATATTATCTACTTGAAGCTAGCTAGAAACCACGGTAAGATGAATATGTCATGCATCAGATTTTCTCTTCCAGTAACATATGCATCGTTAGCTACATACATATAATATACATATATTACCTTTTATCAGTTTGCTTTTTTTAATCTGAAACATTTAGTTTTCACAAGTGACATTAAATCTTAACTAATATAAGTCGACTAGAATAAACTCTTTTATGAAGAGAAAATTCTCTTAATACCTATTTACCTTGCTATTTTTGTATTCATAAAACTAATTCAAGACCTTATAGCAAAAAAGCTCCTCGTCACTTGAGCCATCATCCAACATCAACACAGACACACACATTACCTTACAAGTAAACATATATATGAATATAATAATTTTTTGGTACATATTTGAAAATAAATTAAAGTGACAGTTGTTTGAATTAAACTTTTACATATCACTAGAATTTGTGCGCATAATTAAGAAGGGTGATGTAACCTTGAAAAAAAGAAGAAGGGTGATGATGATGGATGTTTGAATTTATATATCTTCATTAATTAACTCATGAACAATAAATAGACAGATATAGATGTGTACATACCTGTGGCTTACATTAGTAGTCGCAATGTCACTTAAAAATTCAATGGAGATAGGAAATGATTCGTCCAGAATCGATTACATGCAAACAGAATCATGAAGCAATTAAATAAACTAACCCATCACAACAGAAAAGAAAAACGTTGGCCAAAACATATAGAATGATAAATAGAGTCACAAATTCACATGGGGTCCACACGCACACACATATTATCTTTATACGACAAAGACATGCAGAAACTGATAATGTTATATAATAGCATTGCCACGCCAATTAATCTCAATCTTCTTATCTCCTCGTCTGTTCTTCTCTCTTTCTCTCCCACCAAAAACTAAAAGCCTCTGATGGCTCTTTCCTAATCTCTATCTCACTGGCTAGTGTTTGTTCTGTTCCTTCAGGCTACCTTGCTAAATGACCAAAATGCCCTTGTCTTCTAGACCTTGTGAACAGAAAATTTTGTGTGTGTGTGTGGGGGGGGTTTGGTCACATGAATTGTTAGAGGGAAAATATCTTGGGGGTGGGTGTAGTCACTTTCAACATGTTGTGTGCATAATTGCCTCCATCGTCTACTGTCTCAACTTTGAGGGGCCAGCTTTGGTTGTTTGAGCACTCTAGTTTGATTTGATTTGCCATTCACATTTATACATATAGAAGTTGCAAAATCAAGCAAAGCAATAGATTTATATTTATTGTTTATTGTGGAATTGTTGATGTGTTTTCTCCATCCTTATTATGCACACATTGACCCGTGTGTGTATCATCAAGAAAGATTGATCTAATCCTTAAAAATTAGACTTATGTTCCACAAAGAGAAAAGTTCGAGTCTCATTTCCAAATATGAGAATTTTATTGGTAATGGGTAAGTATTTCTTAATAAATATCATATTGATAGTCACAACAATCAAAAATTGGTCTAGTTAATAAGAATTAAGCTAATATTTCATGAAGGTATGAGTCAAATAATTCAAGTTTTATGATTAATTAATGTAAAGATTTTATCGATGAATGATAAATAATTTGTAATTATAAATGTACGTTCACATCCCGATTAATTTTTTAAGATTCAATTTATCTTAACTTTTATATATTATATGTGTGTGAGCGTGCCATTTTAGTGTGGTTGGTAATGGTTAATGTTTTCTTCTAAATTTTAATTTTAAAGCAGGAATAATTTACAATACAAAGTTCACATTGAGTCTCGTTATCAGTGTTTGAAAGTGTCAAATTCCCACGTTAATGAGTTGAACATAAGAGTATATAAGATTATGTTCGGATGAAATGAAGTATTTTAAAATTTCAAGAAATTTAAAATTTAAGAAAATTAAAATATATTAATTAAATTTTTTTATTTTTAAAATTCTATATTTGAATAAAGGAATTAAATTTTTTCATTTTTAAAATTTTGAACATCATGCACGGAGAGACGCATGAGGTGGATGTCGTAGGAGTAACAGAACAAAGAGTGGTGCGGTTAGAGCTTATATGAAAGAAGATAATTTCAATTTTTCATTTCTCACATTTTAGAAAGAAATTTAAATTTCACATTTTTAGTTATTTATCATTCAAATTAAAAATTTCAAAAATTTAAATTTTTTGTATAAAAATATCCAAACAATAAATTTTAAATTAAAGAATTTTAAATTCTCTTGATAAATTACTTTCCTTACTTTCCTCAATTTAAGTGTCTTTTTCAGTGAACCCGGTTTCAAACACCTGCTAGGCTGCTACTTGAAAAATGCTAACACCATTTATTTATCTACTCTACTATTTCTAACATATTATTCGTTAAAATATATCTAGGATTTATTAAAATAAAAATTAAAAAATATCTGATTTAGTAAGATTTATGTGAATTTCAAACAATGATAAATGCGTTAAATAGTGCACGTTCGAGTATGTTCCTAATCATCTTCTTTTACACCTAACAAAAATAAATTATTGTTTATTATAGTTGTTGGATTTAATATAAATAATTCATAGTTTAAAATTAGCTTTCAAGTTGCTATCACTTTATTTATTGAAGACTATTCCCTTTGCTCCTTTGAAGTTTGAACACACTGCCTCTTGCCCACGATGAAAGGGTCAGAAAAGGCCAAATTTAGCAAACAGAAAGGGACAGCATTATGTTTAAATTTGGATAAAAACTATCTAAATTTTACATGTAGAAGTTGTATCGTAGAACTTCTCTAAAATATGAAATGACATTTATACATTAATTAATGAAAAACTAATTTTAGTTTATAAAAAAGTTTATTTTATTTTTTTTCTTATTTTTTTCTCCTAGAAATACTCCTAAATAAACTTACCCAAACAGATTCATAGTTCTTTATAACAAGTGCTTTCCCTCGTAAGGTTGGCTTGAAAGAAAAATATTAATCTTAGCTCGAAGTAAGATATATACTTCTTTATAACAAGTGTTTGCCCTCATGCAATTGACTTCAAGGAAGAAGAGAAAGAAAAAATATCGTGAATTTGAATTTTTTTATTAACAAAAAAATTAAAAAATAATATTTATTGATAATAAAAAATTTCATAAGATCAAACTCATTGGACAAAGTCCCTTTAACTATTACAGTATTACTAGCTAGAATTTACTTATAATTCATTATTAACAATATATCTTATTTAGATTCCATTGAAACTAGTATAGCTTTTTTTGGAAATAGTGACAAGAGAGCTTGAAGGGAAGAAAAAAAATAGTACTCCTCAAATCTAGATTGATAAACTTGGTGGCAACTCTCAAAGAAGAAGCAACACAACTGGGCATAGGATCAATCTAGAATCCTAGGATGGAGCAGCTAAGAATTCCGCAAAGCAAGAACCTAACTCTCTTTTAGCTGTTTTGAAAGTTGTTGATGCTTTTGTGAAATTTTGGTCGGAGTGAAGATTTTAATGTTTGTTTCTTTCTCTTCTGTTGTGTTATCTATGTATGGTGATGGTGGAGTTGATGTTTTGTATTTAACAGAACAATTTTGATTAAGCCTTGATCATTTAATGAGCTAAAAAACAACTCCTCAAAGTTAAACTAAATTAAAAATTAGTTCATTATGAAAAATATTCATTGACCCACATACTTCAATAGTTTCTTTTAATTATATTTTATTGTTGATACCAGTGTATATAATTTCTATTTTTTTTGTCTGGAGATGGAGAAACCGGGAGAAGATATATATTTTATGTTTCCAAACTCCTCAACGCTTTCTATGTGTCTAAATTATTAACTACCTAAGTATTTATTATGAGATTTTTCTTTTTGAAAAAAAATACATAATTTGAACAAAATCTATAAATATTGGGCCACAACCAAGGCAAGTTGATAAAATGTATTGGGCCACGACCTAGCTTCTCGTGACGGCAACATCTGGTTCACCGCAACAGCTCCTCCTTCTCCCACACCACCTGTTTCCCCCTACACCCTCCTCACAATGTTGCAACTCCTCGTTTGTCCTCTTTCCTTTGTGTGTGGGTTATGGTAGGGATGGGTTTCAATTTTGGAACAACTATGTTGGACAACTATTTCGGAACAAATATTCTAAAACAGTTGTTTCGGAAAAGCAATTCTCACTTTCCCTGGCTCTAAATGTCACCCTCTTCTTGGATTTTTTCCACCAAATCTTTATTTATTTTGTTGTTACAATTAGCTTGATGATTTGTCTTAGTTTTAAAATTGCTCAATCTCATGTGTGTGGGTATCTATGCATTATGTTCTGTTTAATTGACACTTACCAACAATTTTTTAGGAGGAGCATTGAGTATTGATATTATACTACTTATTCTAATATATGGTTAGCCTGATTACTAGTTTTTGCAATGTTTGTTGTTATTTTGTAAGCAATAGTCCTCATGCATAAAAAATTATGTAGGGAAATAAGTATAGAGCAATATTTTGAATTGAAAGAAAGCAAGAAATATGCGTGATAGTGACTGGTATAGAAGATTAGGAATATATTTTTATTAAGTAATAATCCCTAATTCCCAATCTTTGCTCCAATGTTTAACAGTATCAAGAATATAGTACTCCCTGATGTTCTCCCAGTTTTCTCTCTTTTATTGCAGAAGTTGTTGCTTTTAGCCTATCATCATAATACAGATTTTCATGTGCTTATGAATCTAATTGCAAAATCTAATGATAAAAATTTTAATGTTTTGATGGCACATACAAAAAGAGTTGATTTTGATGGTCATGATGACAATGACAGACATTAGACCTACAATGTCTGAATGAAGGAGACGTGTAGAAGCTCAAGTGGTGGACCCTTTGTAGCAACAACACTAAAAGCATACCTAGCTAATTCACAAACACATAGAAAACCATGGGTAGATCGTACAATGCATCCACAACAAGACGTGTCTACATCAACAAACTTCATTCTATGAACCTCATATGCAATATGATTCAATGCATACCTTGAAACAAATTCACACAATCTCTTGTACATTTGTACATTAAATGTGTGATAAACAACATGAATTCTTTGCTCAAATGAGGATCTAGTTTCATTATGTTGGATAATAGTCATGTTGTTCATTGTATCCCAACATTTATACAAGTCTCTCATGCTAGTCTGGAGCAATCTCTTCAAAGCCCAATGGGAAAACTTAACCCTACAGATAAATTTTGACAAAAATGTCTCAATAAAATGAAGATTGTATATAAACACTACTTTAATAGATCATGGATTATAAGTTAAATACTTTTTGATTGGTGTGTTCCCCAAGTCCATGACTTTATATGTCCATGCCTTTATAAACCTTTCCTTGTGAGAGATTAACCAAGTATCTTTCACATACGCAACAAACTCACATCATGATTCATAAACAACTTCAAACTTTGTGAGACGATCTTCATAGTCAAACTCTGTAGGACAATCCATAAGAGTACCCCAAGCCTCCATCACTCGATCTCATGTCTTTTTGGAAGTTACATACTGTTTGCATTTTGCTTTCACATTCTTATCAATATGAAATTGGCACAACAAATTATGTGACTCAAGAAACACAATAGTTACTGCATTCATCAAGGTTAGATCTCTGTCTGTGACAACCACTTTCGACAATCCATCAAATTTGCAAAAAAGGCCTCTGGACCTTTCAAGTGCCTAAACAAAGTTATTTTCACATTGAACTTCCAAGTAACCAAAAGTAGCAAAAAATGTCAGCTCAGTACATGTAACACCAACAATCTCAAGCAAAGGTAGCATATACCTATTGGTTTCGTACATACTATCTATGACGAACACTATGTTAAATGCATTCAACAATTTTACCGCATCAGGAAGTGTCCAAAAAATGTAACGCATAACTTCTTCATCATTTATCACATGCCAATGAATATATATATCATGCTCTAACAAATTCGTTAAATGTCGCATTTTTGTTCTGGGGCCTCTTTGAGATCTTCGATATGTAGTTCTGACAATATACACTTGTTTAATGGTTGTGACGTTTTTTTCATTGTGCTTTTTCAATGTTAGAAGAATATTTTAGGCTTCACCATACTGTTTGTTATATCAACAAGCATTGTTTTCTCATTATTCGTTAGTCGACCAACATATGGATGGTCGAACAATGTCTCAACAACATTATGATTATAAAACCCACACAACACCCTAACTATCTATCATTCACCATTCTTTAGTGGTCTTCCTATCAACCTAAAGGAACAATCACATTTTATAGTCTTAGTGGTCATTTTTGTATCTTTTTTGTATTACCTATATTTATAACCTCTCTCACAATCTAAGACAATAAATGACTTCCTTCCAGGTTGCACATTTTTTGTGTCTGACCTCAAAATGACAATAATAAAACTCAACTCAAATGCAACCGTTCGAACTCATTTCAATAACCCATCTCGATTATCAAAAACCTACATAAACAACATACAATATATTTTAGTCAAAGTTCACCTTTTAAGCATTAAATACATCAACAATTAAAAAATTACATGATAATAACACAATAAAATTACCTTCTTAGTTATAAATTTTTTCTATAAGCTTCATTTTTAATTGTACCATCCACATTCTTGTCCATATCCATGTCAACTTCATTAGACATCTTGGTGAAGTAATTGTTCTCCATACAAACTAAAATTGTAAAGCAACAAAAACAATCAACGTTATAATTATTCAATCTCTGTTGGCTTCTGAAACGTTAATTCCCGAAAACATATTCAACCATCCTTCCATAACAGGCACTCTAGAAGCGCAAATTATGCTAATGGAATGGTCATTCTAGAACATAAATTGAGTTCTAGAATAAGTATTATGTTAAACACTATTAACATTTTGGATTACATGTTTAAGAGAAATTACACATGTTTCCAAACACAAGCAATCCAAAAGCATATTTTATGTACTCCAAAATGCCTATTCTGCAAGACAATTTATGTTTACGGAATGACCATTCTAGAACACAAATTGAGTTCCAAAATAGTCATTCCGAAGTATATAGAATATACTTCTGGAATGAGCATTTCTTTAGGTGTTATTAACATTATGTGTTACATGTTCCAAAGTTAATAAACATGTTTTCGGAACAACCATTTCATAAGCATATTTTATATACTCTGGAATGTCTATTTTGGAAGACAATTTGTGTTCTTGAATGACTACTTCGTTAGTATAATTTGGGCATTCAAAATTCCTATTGTGAATACAGTTCCCATTATTTCTCTTCCAAAAGGGGTGGTCCATAAAACAAAAAGCTTCATAAAAAAGGGAGAAAACAAACCTGCATGTGGACCCAACCTTACTGGATTTGTGCAACTGTGGTAGCTACAAAAATGTAGACGAAGAGAAACAAATACAAGTTTGAGCAATGAATATTGAGGCTTTTGCTGCCTCCCTCATGAAATAGAATTATAGCATACGACAAAGAGATGGAGAGGAAGCTCATGGAGTTGAATATAGGTGGTTGTGGGACTCTCTTATAGTTGAATGTTGAGGAGGAAGAGGAAAGTATAATCTAAAAATGATAGTTTTGTGATTTTGAAATTTGTGAGGTGCGAGATGCAAAATGAGAAGTGTAGGATATAAATACCCAAATATTTACACTACGATCCAACAACTCAACGTAATTTGCTATTGTTGTTCAAATAAAAAATAAATTTGTTCTTGAATTATTGATAACAAAAAAGTTCTGAATTCACTTAAATAGAATTATTTAGTTGACAACATTTTTTTTATAATAAAAGTGAGAAGCGTCGTTAGGTAAATATGATTTTCTAAAAAAAAAAATTTCTGTAAATTAAATAGAACTACTTATAAACATGTAATAACTACTTTTTTTTTACTGTAAATTAAATAGAACTACTTAATCTTCATTAAAGTGTGTCTATATTATAAAAGTTGAAAAAAGCATGAATGATAATATGATTTGTTAATTATTACGTAAAATTTACTTATAAACATGTAATAACACTGCATATTATCGAATATCAATTATTGAAAATGTGTGTGTCCGTTCCCATGTGTGTGTATAATTTTATATAATGGCTAGAATGTTAAGATATTAATAAAAAATAACTTATTCATAGTAAAAGTCTATTTATATTTTTTTAAAAATATTTATCAAAATAAGATGACCATTAAGTTAAAAATATTGATACATATGAATAAAAAAATTATATAATTTTAATTTGCATTGAAAAATTCCACCATAACATGCTTAACGACAATTTATGTTGCTGTAAAAAAATGACAATTTATAATTTGTTACATAATTTACATAAAAGTATCATATATTTATATTCAGTAATAAATTTAAATAAAATGGGCATAAATATTATAATAAAAATCAAATTAAATTGACTCTGTTAATTATCAAGTTTTAAATAAATTACAATTTCCCAAATTATAATTGCAGTTTTCCTTTTCATTTGGTGACTTTAATTTGACAAGTTTAACGCAAACTTTAAAAACACAAAAGATAAAACCACTAGTATAGATTAAACAGGTTTGCATTTATCAAGTAATAAGATGGGCATTAAGTTAAAAATATTGATACTGTATAAATAAAACATAAAATAAAAATTATATATTTTTGTATTAAAAACTTCAGCCATAACATGATAAAATAATACATATTTAAATGATAATACTTTTTTACATAGTTTACATATTTTACAAGAAATTATTATATTAAGCATATAGATTTAAATAAAAATAAAATAAATTAATTTCTGTTAACTGTAAAAAATTTAAATAAATTGTTTTGAAAGTTATAATTGCAATTTTGCTTTTCATTTGGTAACTTTAAATTTTTTTAAGGGCTTGCTAAGTGTTAAAAGAGCATTGGTTAAGAAACTATAAAAGGAAAAATATTTATTATGTAAATAATAGAAAACTGTAGAAAAGATCATAGACATCGCAATTTCTTGACTCCCAATAAAAATATTTTTATTTTAAGTTTCTTAATCAATATCCTTATGACACAAATTAGTACTCCCTCTAGACTCAAATATAAGAAGAAAAAAAGTAGTCTTGTATGTTGAACTCAAATATAAGCAATCTAACTAATTTTGTCTTATTTAATGTTATTATTCCTAAAACACTCTTCATTTAATTATAATTTTATTTTCAATTACTCATTTTTATTTATGATAGTTGTAGATTGAAGGATCTTGTATCTCTTAGTTTAGGTTTTGATTTTGATCAATGACTCATTTTTCTTTATGATAGTTGTAGATTGAGTGATCTTGTATCTCTTAGTTTAGGTTTTATTTTTTATTTTTTTATATGTCAAAACACATTTTATAGGTGTGACATTTATTGACGGTTTAGATAGGCATGTGTGTGCTTAGAATAGTTTATATATCTTCTACATGCTTTAGGATAATCATTCATGATGGCTTGATACATAAGTTTTTGAATGTAAAGCAAGGTTTTCATTGTGTAATCAATTTCCAATTTGTGTAATCTATTACAAGATAAAAAGGCTAGCACAAGAACCACCTTCTATTGAGATATAACCTAAAATCATTGAATTAATCGATTACCAAATACCGTAATTGATTACAATGCTTGTTTCAAGTGAGGGATAGGCTCTGTATATCAAAATAATTTATTACCATTTATCGTAACCGATTACATTACTTCTAAAACACTTAGATAGCTTGCTGGACATCGAAATAATCAACTACTACATTGTAATCAATTACTTTGGTTAATAGAAGCAATACAGGATCTTTGTTAATCGAGATAATCGAGTATCACAATTGTAATCGATTACCACGATCCTGGAAATGTTGAACAATGATATTTTGATCAAACTAATTGATTACAGTTATTAGTAATTGACCAAATCTATTTCTTTATGTTAATCTATAAATACCTCACTTGTTCTTTCTCTTTTATGACTTTCTTTGTGAAACTTATCACTTCAAAATATTTCTAAGAGTCATCTAAAGAGGTTTTGGTGCATTTTCTCTCAAGAGATCAACACAGCAAAAATCTTGGAATCTCCATCATGGGTTGATCATTAATAAAGCTTGAAGTAGTAGTGATCTGCACATTAAAGGTGTATTAAATCCAATTCTGATTTCTTTCTAATTTTTTTAAAAATAATGGTTAAGGTTACCAAGGGATTTTGAGTTGATAGGGTTTTGACCCTTGATTTTTCTCTAGTAAAGTTAGGGAATTGTATGTGCATAGTAGTTATATTTGGTTCTCTAATGGTGAAATATTTTAAGTGGTTTTAGAACAACTCGATGTAAATCATCTTGAGGACTGAACTACTATAAATTTATGTGTTTCATTCTCTCTTTTTCTAATCCTTGATTTTGTAAATCTATCTTGACGTTGAAATTCATATGTGTGGGTCATAAAACTATATTTTATGAGGTTTTTGAATATATTGATTTTATATGTGATTGATCTTTCTTCAATAAGTCTTTCTTGATTTGTAAAGGGGTATTAATTTTAATTAAATTTAAGAAATAATTGGTAAAATTTCAAAGAATCTATTCAAATCTTCCATTCTAGATTTTCGGTCAAACCAACAATAATAAATTTCAATAAAGAACATTTTAGAAATAACATTATTTTTTACTTGACATTAGAAAAATTACATAATGTCAATTCAATTTTTAATTAGTTTAAAATTAATTTTTTTTTGTATGAAGTATTTTCCTTTATTTTAATGCATTTGGTAACTTACGAATTAAGATGACAATTATAGTTTGAATGCAAACTTTTAATGGAAAAAGATAAAACCACCGGTTTAGATGAACACTGAATAGGTTAGCATTTATCAAGTAATAAAGAGCATTCGAAACATTTTGTTTGTTTCATTAATTAGTTACAAAAACTCATTCGACCAAACGTTAGTAAAGCCTATAATTTCAACTATAAATATAGTTTTACCATTCGCTTATTGCCACAAACAAAAGCATTTCAGTAGCCTCAATAAAATTTTATTCTCCAAAACAAGGTCATGGCAACATTCAATAACTTTTGTCTAATGGTAGTACTCTCCATGGTCATTACAACTTTGTTGGTCAAAACAGGACATTCATATGAAGAATATGATCAATCATCTGAGGAAGCTGTCCCTCCAACGACTGATGTTGAAGAACACTTGGCTGCTTGTATAATGAAGTTGCACAGACCTTGTGATGAACTCTATATGTTTGGTACAATATTCTTTGGTAACAAAAGGATTAGCAAAGATTGTTGCACCAATATTCATGATATGGGAAAACTATGCCATGATGCATTGACAACATATACTATAGGATTAACAAAATTTGAAGCAAAGAGAACCCAAATTTTAGAGAGGAGTAACCAAGTTTGGAAGCAATGTAACCACACTTCAGCCCAACTAGATCATGAAGTTCCAAACAATAATCTTGCTAGTGATGCTGGTTCTGTTCCAAATGGTCCACCTGTAAGCCCATCATATGAAAAATATTTAAGGGATTGTACAGCTAAATTGCATCCACATTGTGGTGACCAGTTTTATGCTGGGATATTTTTTGGCAGGGGTACAATTAGTAAAGATTGCTGCAAAAACGTTGTCACGGATGTAGGGAAAGCTTGCTATGATAACATGACGAAATTTGTTTTGGGATCACCGCAGTTTAAGCAAAACGAGGCCCAGATTTTGAATAGGAGTAACCAAATTTGGAATGATTGTACTTTAGATTAGTCAGCAATCTCTGAAGAAAGAAATTTCATAATTTGAATGCTTATATGTTAATTGTAATTCTTATAAAGTTGAATAATGTGGAATAAAAAAATAATACACTTCACTTCTATTTTTCTCATGATGTACCGGATGGTTCATAACTATTACCTGTTGATAATTAGTTATATGAAATTTTAATTTAAAATCTCGAAAAACTTGGTGCAAATGTTAGTTTAGTCAGATTTTAATTTTAGTATTATAAGTTTGTGCATTGTAAAGGATAAATATCTTTATGTGTGAGAGAGAGTTTTTCAGAATTATTTTTCAATGAGTGATTTTAAGAATTTTTCCTTTAATAAGAGTATTTCTTTTTTAAAATCTTAATCCTTTAAATATATTAGAAATTGTGGGACTCAACTATATATTTCTGCCTATCTTTTTATATCCTTATTTTTTCACTATTTTTCTTCGACCAAACACTTTTGTTTTCTTATTTTTATTTCTATATGGGTGTAAGATTTAACAATTAAAAGAATGCAAAAAGAAAAAAAAGTTTTACAAGAGTAGCAAAATCTGCAATGACAAAGCACCAATGCAAAAAGTTTTATAAGAGTAGCAAAATCTGCAATGTCAAAGCACCAATGCAAAAAGTTTTATAAGAGTAGCAAAATCTGCAATGTCAAAGCACCAAGGCAATCTGGTGAAAAATAATTCAAATTTGTAACTTCAAATCTTTAGGATATTGTTTAATGTTTTTATTTTAAAAAAAGATATTGTTTTATTTTTAGGATGCTATTTAGAATTAAAAATATATTCTATAAATTAGATATTTATTTTCTCTTTTAAGATTATGATGATAGGTTTGTATATAGAGGTTCTTAAGATGAGAAGAATTACTCAACCTAAAGAAAGGATCACTAGTCTAGGTGAGAGATGATGGTTATGTTGAGAAAAGATTTATAAGTTTGTTCTAAAAACTTGTGTTGAGTAGATCGTGGATGTAGCATGAGGGTCTAAACCATGTTAAATAAATTGAGGTTGAGGTTGTGGGTGAAGGGTGAAGGTCTAAATCATGTTAAACAATTTTGTGATCTTTTTCTATTTCGTTTATAATGTTGTCCCTTATTCTTGGTTGTGTATTTTTTAGTAATAAACATATGAGTGTGTTTTATTCTCCCAACACAATCCATTTTGACAATGAAATAACAAATAAAGATTGTCATCTCAACTCTCAAGCCTCAACTATAGAAAATTGGTAAATCTTGCCATTGCAACTTTTTTTTTACAGATTGTCATTGCAACTTAAAAAATCACATTTTCAAAACTACATTTTAATTTAGGGGTGTAACTGGTTCGTATTAGCTTGAATTTTGTCTTTTTTTTTAATGCAATCTAATTAAACTTAATTGGGTTTGATTGAATTAGGTTTACCTTTTTTATTTTGTCAATACAATCTAACTTCATCCAACTTTAATTGGATGGGATTGGTTATCGAATTGGACCATTAAAAATTATCACCTTTTTAAGTCTTGAAAAAAAAGTCACATTTCCAAAATCACAATTTAATTTAGAGGCGTAAGTGGCCTAAATTAAGTTGATTTTTATGTATTTTTCAATCCAATCTAATTAAATTTAGTTAGGTTGGATTAAATATATCTTTTTTATTTTTGTCAATCCATTCCAACTTGGATTGGTTAGGTTATGAAATTAACCATTAAAAAGATGTTGATTATTTTACTCTTAGAAAAAATTAAAGAAATTCAAAAATTTAGTTTAAAAATAATTTTTGTTATAGAATAGTAAGAATATTTTCAAAAATCAATATGACAAAAATATATTACCTAAGAATAAGATGTGCTTAATTAAGAGTTTCTATTAATAATTTAATTGTATCCGATTCAACATGTTACCTAAAACTAATGTAATTCAATGACTTAATTCAAAAAAAAATCTAATTGAATTAGGCAAATTTACATATTAGATCCGATTCTCTTATACTCCTAGTTTAATTAAAACGAAATCCAATTTGAAAGGGACAACCAAATTTGATTTATTCTAACCGCCCTTCAGGCCAAAATTGAAGTTTGAAGAATTTAATATATTCATCATATCATATTTGCTTGCTCCACCTCACTTCTAGTTCACTAAATTTTCAAACTAAATTTTGGCATTTGATTGCAACCATTTAGAGGATTATCTTATAATCATCTTATAATCTCCCAACTTAAATAATACATATTCATGTTTACATTTGAGAAAATTAAATTATTAGTATGAAATAAATGTATCTATAGCTATTTTCTGCTCTTGAGAAAATAAAACAATAAAACCTTATCCCTATAACTCATTACTAAGTGAGATCAGCTAAATAAATTACACAGTGCAACTCAGCTCTTGAGAAAATAAAATAGCATAAAAAAAAATATTTTCCAACAGCTTTTGCTTCTTGGGTGAAAATTTTGCCCAAGTGATTTCAACTCCATGCTTCGAGTATACCGCTTCATATAATGAAGAGTTGAAGACACCGGTTTGAACCAAATAAATTTATCTGCATATGCACAAGAAAACAAGTTAATAGAATTTTGACACGTGTAAAATTAAATTACATACATAAGCCTTATAAGAAAAAGCATGTACAACATAATCTTCCAACCTTAATCTAAAGAAGAGTCTTTGATCTCACGTCAAGCTGAGTGAAAACTACCAGTCTATCAGCAGAATCATTAAAGACAGTTTTGAAAAAACCGTATTCCCTGTGTCATGGAATTTAAATGGCAAATTTAAGATCAATTACAAACCTCCAGATGCAAATAAATTAAGGAATAATAAAAATCAAATGATATAAGATCTTAAGGGACTGAAAGACTACCTGCAATGCAAACGTAATATCACCCTCATCTACTTTAGGTGACACTCTTCTCAATTTTTCCTCTCGAGATTGTCCAAGATTAATAAGGCCCTGCAGTTATAATATATTTCATCATTTCACCTATTATCACTTTCCCTCATTGATAAAACACTGAAGTTGAACATGAAAATTCATCTAGTTGCAGGAAGTTACATCTAGAAATCTAAAACCAAAAAACCAAGTTGCCTTCAATACCTGGTCTTTTAGCACTCTGCACATGTTTGAAAATTCTAAGATTCCCGCTGGAGGAATTAAACAAGATTTGCATACCCCCACATACGATTTATACAACTGCACCATTATTTCAGTTTAGAAATCAATGTATAGGTTAGAATGGATCAAACTCTTGTGAGTGAGCAAAACATACCTCTCCAAGGATTGTATCTTTCTTGGCTCCAAGAAAATGTTTCATTGAAGAGCAGAGTACAATCTGCAAACAGTGCAGATCAAGAAAAAGTTATAGCCAATACCTTGTATAAAAGGAGTTTCTGCATTGGGTTTGTTTAATTTCAGTATTCAGTTAAACAAGCAAAAAGCTTATTACATGTCTAGTACCTTAGTTTTTAAAAGCTCTCATCTAACTCTCCTAAAAACTAAAGTGCATAACTTCATTTTAACTAGTAGGATTTTGATTAATTTTACCTCTTCATTTCTTTTCCTATAAGTATTAATGAAGAAATTTATCCAAACTTGGCCTTAGTCAAATATCTTTAGGTTAATTTGAGTATTCTATTACACAAGCCCTTAAACTACCTACCCTTAATGTCATAGAAAGTTACTGCCCTTCAATGACTTTCAATTTCTATCACAGTTCACATGATTGATCAAAGGTCCCTTCTTCCATCTTTCAAATTTGTTGGAAAAATGTATAAAATTCAGATTATACAGGCAAAAATTTATGATTTTTGGCTATGTCTTGTAGTTAAGAGCCCTAATAAGATACTTCCATTCATCTATTATTCAAAGTTTTGAACATTTGATAGGACTTTTGTGATAATAATGATTCAACATCACAACATCAACAACACTTTTTACCCAAGTTAATTGGGGTCGGTGGTGGATGAACTCAATCATTATTATTGTGATAATAATGATCAAGACTGAAATTAGCCTATTACATATTCACACCTATGATAGCATCTAAAGTAGATGAAAAGTTGTTAGTTCCAATAATAGGAAGCCTTAGCTCTACAGTTCACACAACATTCATAGTTCAAGTTACCTGCTGATGATGTGGCAGAGATTGTATTGTATCCACCACTGGTGATCTATATGTCTTGGACAAGGCACGAGCCATATGATCAGTCTTTACCTGCAATTTATTTTGAGGAGCTTAGGAATTTAGTACAAAAGCAGGAAGCGTAAATGACACAGGACCTTTACTCATTTAATAAATAAAAAATTATTGAATACTGGTGCTCAGATGTCTTTAACATGCCTCAATGATAGTGCAGATTCTGATTAAAGAAAATAGTTCACTGCAGCTATAAAATTAATTATACAGAATGCTATTATGGAACTAAGTTGCCTATACCTAGTATGACTGATAAGTCAAATCAGACTAAAACTAATGTATCTCTATTTCATGACAACACCTGAGAGCAACCAACTGAATTTAAAAATTAGAACACAATTTGAAGAAATGTTATCCGAACCTACTAAATAGTCAAAATAGATGCATTATGAATGCAAAAATTTCTACTCATTATATTTCATCCTTAAATTCTTTACAATTATACTTCAGTGCAACACTTCATAATTCATCCACAGGTAAGCATAAAAAATTAGAAACAAATTATTGAACACTTACAGTATCAAATTCTCGTTTTTTCATAAAATCAGGAGCTGTTGCAAGATTTTGTCTGGAGGATGATATCTCTTCCAATGAAGCATTCAAATTGCAGGCATATTCTCTAATTTCTGCTTCAAGCATCTCTATTGCACTCCTGGAAAAAGAATAAAGTATTAAAGTTGTTGTTTGGCTGGATTTTGCTCTTGCTAAGTTGACAATGCAAATTGTCACAGCAATCTAATAAGAATGATCCAAATTAGAGAAATGAACTATGATTTTTATTCTGGCACTTCCTCAATCCCTAGCTAAGTATCAACAAGATACAAGATGAAGAATCAAATGAAAGTGTAACCCTCCCAGTATTAGAAAACGGAAGATTCTCCAACTGAAGCCTCAATTCAATCACACATCCACACCCCCTAACTAACTTCCCTTTTCCTAATTTATTTCCTCTGATCAAATACATTTAAATGTTTATTGGACAGTTTTTAATTTAACTGAGTTTTAATTCCATGCAAATATGTTCCCAGTTCAAGTTCAAATAGTGACTTAATTTTAACCAACAAAATTATGGATGAGGTCTGGAATTGTAGTAAAGTTCCATTTCAACTTTTTTTTCTATAAATGAAATGAACACTTTAGATGAATAAGCTTGGATGCACTAAATTATCATAATAATAAATGACTGACCCGCATATACAAAGAGCATTCCGCATGTCTCCAGAAGCTGCAGCAACTTTCTGCAAAGTGCAGTTCTAATTAGGCTTTACATATTATATTCAAGATGAATTACAATAGCACTTTCTTAAGCTCCTCTTTTCATTAATTTATTTAAAACATAGTAAAATGGGACTTGATGCACTTTACCTAAGAATAAAAATGACTGCTGAGCATTATTTTTTCAAATATATAAATGGACTCACCCTGGCACATAGTTCCAGGGCTTGCTGTTGGAAAACAGTGTAAGGAAATTCCTGGTGATGAAACAAAAAGTTATCAACATTAATACTCAACAAGAAGAAAGGCAACATTTGGTTCACATTTTTTATTCCATGAAGTCAGTAAACCATTAAACAAAGCATCATAATGACCATTTTCTTCTCGTGGTCATGATTCAAGGTGAAGATTGCACAACCATATAACTCAAGTTTAATAAAATTAATCTTACATTTAACCTTTCTTCAAGAATCTTGAGGATCTGATCTTTAGAGTAAGTCCGAAAATTTACCACAATAGGTTTGCCTGGAACAAAACAAATGGAAGAGATTAAAAAAAAAAGACAATAAAAATAATGTAAAATGATGTACACAAGTAGGATAGCCCCATCACTATGGTCATTGAGAATTTGAGATGCAATATGCAAAGAGGTTGAAAAAAAATGAGATTTTTTTATATATAAACTTATTGACTTGATTTACTCACAATTCAATGATGTAAGCCTTGGAAGAAATCGATCAGCTAGATCAATTGCATTCGCTACACCTGTATGAACAAGCACAATATGTCTTGAATTGCCCAAACTGATTTACTAGCCACGAACAATTTTCCAATTTAAAGATATTTACCAATTAATATACATCTAGAAAAAGGAAAGGTGGTGAGCATAAAAAGATCATGGAGCACGGCTCTGTCTTTGGTTATCAAATAATCTAATTCATCAGCTACTATCAATCTGTTACAATGAAGGTACATTACTTCTTTGTTAGCACCCAAGTAAAAAATATTCCATGCAAGTCAGATTACTATATTAAATTTGAAAAACTCTAGTGAGTCCTAGTCCAGGGCAGGTATATGTTCCTTACGTCATGTTCTTGATAGACGATTTCTGAGAATACATGTTCTGAAGCTGCTGTAAGGGCAAGGCTGAAACCTTTTTACCCTGTGTTTGGTTTAACCCAAGTATCTGCTAGAACAGCGAGTGGGTCAGCCAACTGATAACATTAACTTCAGGTCAATGAAATGTGCATAAGCATTCCTACCTTAGTGAAAATATCTGATGTACTGGTAAGGGTTGTACAATTTACAGACAAAACATCTGGCAGTGGAAGACCTGCCTGTAAATTATATTGACAAAATCATATTAGTAAATAAATAAAAATCACATTACAACTTAGATAGATCATTCCATGTTAAAGATCTATTATAGTGGTAAGCTTCTTCAGCCAATTATACAGAATCATCAATCACATCCAATGGAAAACCACTCGACATTGTATTTATCAAACATACATACTAATGGCATATTAGACATAATAAACATGGGATAATTAACTTTCAAAAGAAATGAGAGGGGGAAATACAGCAAAACATAACTTTCAATATTTATGCAACATGTTCACAATCACCAATCCATAACATCACTAAGAGCATGAAACCAGCAAATATATCATACCTCCTTAGCCCAATTGAGTATTTTATCTTTCACTTTCTCCATAGACAATGATTTCCCAGTTCCAGGACACCCGCATATGTAGAGACTCCCAGCCTTCTGGTGCTCAACGCACCCCTTGCAGAACTCCAAAATCATAGTCTGCTCCTCCTCACGGCACACAACCGAAGACGGCGCAGTGGACAAGTGCAGTGCCATCTTTGCCCTCTTCAATTGCTCACCATCTAATTATTTTTTCCACCAAAATACAAATATAAATAAAAATTACCACTACAAAAAAGAAGAAAGAAAGAAATAAACGAAACTAGAATCTCACCTTTGGGATTCCACTTGGGTTTCATAGCTGCCAGATCAGCTTGGTTTTCGTCGACGCCGACTATGTTTTTCTGCAAATGAATGAACAGAAATCAATTAATTAGGGGTATTGAAAGAGAGGAGAGAGTGAACGCTGGGGAATTAGGGTTTCTGGGAATTACTGTAGGGGTGGAATTGGGGGTTGCGGCGGTGCATCGGCGGGGCGATTTGCGAGGGGGCGAGGAAGGGTGAGATCGCAATGTGCGCTTGGCGTCGATGACTGGCATTGTTTTGGAGGTGAGAGAACGGCGAAGAGAAATGGAATTAGGATTTTGAAGGCTGAAGAAGAAAATGAAAATGAGATCTGGTAATGGAGGCCGGAGGGAAGGGAGAAGAGAATATATGACATAAGGTTTGTGTTATTAGCGGGAAAGTTCAAATGAGCGCGCCAAATTGTGACCCTCTTCTTTTCCCGCCTCATAATGGAGGCGATTTATTTGTGTTTTTTTATTATCATTAATTAATGAATTAATGAAAGACTGGGCTTGCGCAATTGAATATCATTAATAGTTTTTTTTTTTTATCATCTCAACCTGGCTTGGACGTAAAAGCAACTAAATATTTGTAAGGGTGCTCAAATTTAATTGATCCAAAAAAATAATCGAAAACCAATCCAAAAATTTGATAATGGAACAAAACTAACTTTTTTTTGGATTTGATTATCATTGAACGGAGTGACTCAGTTCGATTTTTGGTTTGGAATTCTAGAATTGACCCAAACTAAACCGAGCTAAAGGTGTACGTGAATGTGTTATGTGTTGTTGGAAGTCTGGGACCATAAGGCCTAAACCCGTTTCACACTCAGTACTCACTAAAGAAGTCCTAATTTAGTAACCCTTAATCTCACTCTTATACGTCGTCTCAGGTAGCCTCATTCTCCCTCATCACTCTTGCACCTTAAGCCCTCGACCTCATCGTTCATTTTGCAATGGCGTTGTCCCTACCTACGTCTCAACCTTAATCTCCCTCATCACTCTCACACCTTAACCTCAGTGTCACACTCTCACTCTATAGTGTTGTTGTCGTCGTCTCCCCTCACCATGACTATTAGTTCGTCCCCTCACCACGTCTCCCTCACCTCATTGCAAATTTGCATTGCCTCTAAGCTCTTTCAACCTCACTCTTGTATACCTCTACTCTCAAATTTGTGGTGTCGACGATAACCTCATTGCAACAGTCACCTCACCAGGTGTCCATCATGCAATTGTCGAATTGCGGTGCCTCGTTGTGTTGTTACAAACTCACTGTTTCAATGAGCCATTCATTTCAGTCTTTCAGTTATATGTTTCCATTGAGCCCTCAACCTCAACTTCTAAGAACTCATTAATATTTAATTTACATTATCTAATTGATTAATTTTAGGATTTCATGTCTATTGGATCTTGAAGCAATGTGATGCTTGTGTTGTCTTAGTCTTTATCTATGCTAGTATATGTTAGAAAACTTGTTTCATATTGTCTTTGTGGAAAGGTGTTGCATTGTGTTGACAGTATTGTGAAAAATAAGATTTATAAATGGAATTTGTGAGGGGGAAAATTAAAACTATATTGTATATTACAAGTGTCTTCATGTTGTGCTTATTGCTAAAAAGTTTGAAAGTTGTGTTTAAATTTCAACATTATGCCTAAACTATATATGTCTTGTTAATAATAGTTGGTAGACTTTATTTGGCAAATTCTCATTATAAAATGTTCAACAATTTTATAGAGACAAAAATTGCAAAAACCAAATTACAAAATATTGGCTTGGTTTGGTTCAGATTTTATTTTAAATGAAAACAAAACCAAATCAAATTGCATATTTTTTAAATTTTTGTTGGGTGACTTTTTGATAGAAAATTGAACCAAACCAAGCCTCTAACACCCCTAAATATTTGTGTTTGTGTTGGAGGTCAATGTCGACTTTGACCTTTTTATATCTTTGTGCCCCCAATGATGAGTAAAAAGCTTTTTAAATCTATAAAAAAACTCATTTGCAAGACTTTGTCTTATTAGGGTTTAGGTGACTGTGTAGGGGTTTCTCCAACAAGAGGTGTAAACCTTATTGTTTTCACACTATCGATGCCTTTTTCTGATTTTCCCATCCTTTGTTTGGGATAGGATCTGGTCTCGTTCTTTTTAGGTAGTGTGGGTGGCCCTAGTTCATGCGAAGGTATTAAGATGGACCAGTGGAGAAGTATTAATTTTCAAGGACATGAAGAGATGGTGGTCTAAATCAATGAAGGTGACTATTCGCCCAAAACAAAAAAGGAAAGGGCCTGACTGGCTAAACAAGTACCTACAGATGGAGATGGAGCTGTAAATGCTAAGGCATTTAAGTCAACAATGGTCCAAGCTTGGAACGTGAAGAACATGTGTGAGATTAGGGACATGTCAAAAAACCTTTTCACCTTCAGGTTTTTTGATCAAAAAGTCATTTAGAAGATTATCAACTTGAACCCATGGAACTTTGACAAAAGGCTCATTATATTGGTGGAACTAAAGAGTGATGCTAACCTGGAGGAGTTTAATCTCTCAACAAGCTTGTTTTGGGTCCAAGTGTTAGACTTACCTAGAACATCGAGGTTGGAGGCAGTGGCACGAACAATAAGGAATTCCATTAGAACTTTTTTGGCAAAGCATAGTGTTGACGAAAGTAAGTATGGCAAGGTTATAAGAATAAGGGTGCAGGTGGATGTGACCAGACCCTTAAGGAGGGAAATGATGCTAAAATTGGGGACAAAAAAGCCAATAAAATCTTCTTTCGATATGAATGATTTTTCTTATTTGCATGGAGGGTTGAGTCACAGTTTTAGGGACTGTGAGAATTTTGATACATAAAGGAATGGAGAGTCGGGAGTATAGTGCTTGGCTAAGAGTTTTTCCTCCAAGAGAAAATGTTGTCTCGGGGTGTCGCAACGACGTCAGATTGACGAAAATCCAAAAGGTTAATGGGCTGGATAGGAACATTGAAGTGCAAGGATTACAAATCACACTAGAGTCTGAGGTGCTTGAAGCTACAAGAGCACTAACAGGTAAAATTTGTTGTAAGGGAAGAGGATAAGGGGGAAGGGTGGATGGTTCTCTGAAAGACAATGATACCCCTCTGGGGAGTCCAATGAAACAAAACAAGGCAAATAAGGATAAAAGGAAGCAAAGAAGAGGACATATTAGGGGAATCTAGAGGTCCTGGATACCACTAGTTCACATTAAGGTGGTGGGAGCTGAAAACAACCCCATTATCTCAGATAACAGTTTTGACAAGGATAATAAGAGGACTAAGGAGATTACTAAGAAAGCTACAAAAACTTAGGGACCAAAAAGCCCAAATGTCAAGTCTTGGAAAAGAACAACAAAGAGTGGTGGGAGTGAGAGTTCTTTGTTAGGGGATTTCAATAAGCTATAGAAGACCAAAATGGGAGATGGTGGACATGGAGGCTGACCAACCAAGTTTGGAGATTAAGAAAATAAACTTAACTTTTTCATCGGTGGAGGCTGGACACCAACCCCTCCAGTCACACTGAAAATGATAAGTTGGAACTGCCAGGGGCTTGGGAACCAACCAGTAGTTCGAGCTCTGAGGAAGTTTTTGCTTTTGGAAGGTCCTAAGATTATGTTTCTTGTGGAAACAAAGAAGGTAGGATCAAATTTGAATTGTTTGAAGAATATTGTGTGTTTGACAAATCTGTTTGCCATTGATTATCAAGGCAATGGTAAAAGTAAAGTAGGGGGCTAGTTGTGTTATGGAGTGGTGGTGTTTTGATTGTTTTTGTTTCACGGGATTCTAATCAAATCCATATGAAAGTTACAATCTCTCAGTCTAGTGTGGGGTTCCTCTTGACATCAATATATGGTTCCCCTCAAAGTAACCAAAAACACCTCACAAGGAATCTATTAAAGCAGTTGAAACCTGATGATTCTAAATCATGACTCACAATTAAGGATTTTAACAATATTGTTTGTGTAGAGGACAAGTTGGGAGGCTACCCACCAGATTTGTTTATATAGTTGAGTTTGTCAACGCCATTAACTTCTATGATCTCTCTAAAATTATGTATGCAGGAACTATATTTACATGGTCAAACAGGTATCCCTATCGTATTGAGGAAAAATTGGATTATGCTTTAGCAAATGAAGCATGGTTGAATCTTTGGGATCATGTCATGGTTATGTCTCTGCCCGAACATCAATTTGACCATTTCCTTTGTTGCTGCAATTTAGGAAGAACCATGAGAATAGTTTTAAAAATAAGCCAAGACTCTACAGGTTTAAGAAATTATGGGCTCGGGATGACAAATGTAGTTTGATTCTGGACCACTCTTGGATTAAAGGGGACAATGTCCTATCTAATATCACTTGTTCTGTAAAGAATCTCAAAGAATGAGGAAGCTTTATGTTCTGCTAGCTTCAAAGAGATATTTATATGCAAAGGAAAATCTTGAAAAAACTCTATGAGCCCCCTCAATCTGATAATGTTATTGAGCAAACCCATCAAGCATAAACTAAGTTGGACGACTTATTGGAAAAGAAGGAAACCTACTCGGACCAAAGACCCAGGGTTGATTGGCTTAGTTGAGGGGATAGAAATACGTCATTATATCAAAAAAAGGCTTCCCAGAGAAGAAAAACCAACAACATCAACCGATTGAAGGACAACAATGGCCTAATTTTCACGGAAGAATATCATATTGAATATATATCGACAACATGCTTCATTGATTTATTTAACACTATTAACTTGGTGAATATTGAGGAGATCACACAGTTGGTAAAAAGGTGGGTGAATGTCTAAGGGAAACAAGATTTAAGTGTAGAGTTCCAACCGAAGAGGTAAAAGAAGCCCATTTCCAAATAGACCCTTCCAAAGCATCAGGGCTAGATGACAAACCAGTCCTATCTATTAGAAAATTCTGGGGAACGGTGGGGGAGGCTATTACTAATCTGACGCTAGAAGTTCTTAACAGGGGAAGAGATCCATTAGATTTTTTAACCATGCACACATTAATTGTGTTGATCCTAAAAGGTAAAAATCCATCTCATGCGTCTGATTGTAGGTCAATCAACCTATGTAATGTGTTGTTCAAGATTTTTTCTAAAACAATTGCTAATAGGGTCAAGCATTTTGCTGTCCAAAATTGTGAATGAGAATTAGTGTGTCTTTGTGCGAGATCGTCAAATGATTGATAATGACATGATTTTATTTGAAGCCTTCCACTTCATGAAGAAAAAAACAACAAGCAGAAAAGGTTTTATGACACTAAACATGGACATGGCTAAAGCCTATGATAGGTTAGAGTAGGATTTTTTAGAAAGTGTGCTGACACAAATGGGCTTCCCTGAAAATAATACTTCTTTGATAATGAAGTGTGTCAGTTCTGTCTCTTTCTTAGTTATGGTCAATAGGCATCCACATAAAGCTTTCAGCCCAAAGAGTTGCCTTAGGCAAGGGGACCCAATGTCCTCCTACCTTTTTATCCTTTGTGCTAAAGTGTTTTCGACCTTGATTAATAGGACAATGAAGAGGGGTTTTATTTATGGCATCAAAATTTCTCATCGGGCACTAGAGATCTCTGATCTTTTCTTCGCATATGATAGTGTTATCTTCATTAGAGCCACTCTAAAAAATTATTCTCACCTGGCTTTTATCATTAGACGGTATAAAGAAGCCTTCGAGCAAATGGTGAACCTTAACTAATCAAAGTTATCTAAATGCTCCTTGCTGTTAAGGCAATGGAAAACTCCATGACTTACCTGGGGTAGCCTACAATTGTGGGCAGATCCACAACTCTTGTATTTCAATTTGTTAAGGAACGTGTTTGGAAAAAGTTGAAAGGGAGGAATGAGAAGTTATTGTTTTAGGCAAGAAGAGAGACTTTGATTAAGGCAGTTGTCCATGCAATCTTGTCTTATTTTATGAGTTGTTTCAAGCTTCTGGCCTCAATGTGTAATCAAATAGAGCCAATGATAGCGAAGTTTTTTTGGAGAGGAAATGTTGATGAGAGGAGAATCCACTGGATCAGATAGGATAAAATGGAAAAACCAAAGAATTGTGGTAGAATGGGCTTCAAAATGGTTTCAAGCTTCAACAAAGCTCTTTTGGGTAAACAATGGTGGATGATTCTTTCTCAGCCAAAATAGTTCGTGGCAAGGGTACTAAAGTCTAGATATTTCCTGAACTCAACAACGTTGGAGGCAAACCAAGGGCACTCCCATTGCTATCAATGGACAAGTTTATTTAGGGTTAATGTGATTGTGGAGAAAGGAATTATTTGGAAAGTGGGGGATGGAACTCAGATTAAGTCTAGGACAGATAGGTGGTTCCCATCCAATGTCAAGTTGAAAATCTCAACTCAACCCCAAGATGATGATGATAAAAGTTTATTAGTCTTTGAGCTTACAAACCACAAGTAGAGGACATGGAAGGAGTAACTGATATATCATATTTTTCCTTCTTGTGATGCCATGAAGATAACTGTCATACCTACCACTCTTCATCCAGTTAAGGATAGTCTTTTTTGGACCTTCATCGAGTCAAGTATGTACACAGTTCAGTCTGGATACCATCGAACTATGCAATGAGCCTTACATAATGAAACATCTATAAGCTAAATATCTGGAGATTTGTGGAAATATATTTGGAGAGTCAATGTGGTACCCAAGTGCAAGAATCTAGTTTGGATGATATGTAAAAATATAGTTCCAATGAAGACAAACTTACAAAAGAAGATGAAGCATATTAATCCCCTTTGCCCTTGCTATGGAGAGGAGGAAGAAATAGTGGAGCATTGTTTCCTGAATTATAGAGAGGTTAAAAATATCTAGTTTACTAGCCAGGTTGGGGTAAGGTTCAAGACCACTTTGTTCCTTTTAATCAGTGGTTGGGAAAATGTTTAGAAACTGGTGAAAATGAGTTTATGCAACAAATTTTTGGTTTGTTATGGTCTATTTGGAAAAGGAGGAACCTGTGGGTTTTTTAGAGGAAGAGAAACCCAATTCATCTTGTTATTGACTGAGCCTTTTGGGTCATTTGCCAAGCTACAGAGGAACCCAACCGGGCACAAGCTGAGCATCCAACCTCTTAGGAGCCTCCATCTGGTAATCATGACGTGAAGATTAATTTTGAGCTTGCCACTCGAGATGATCAATAAGTGGGAATGAGGGTGGTTTGTAGAGGTCATGAGGGTATGGCTCTTGCTTATGCAACCAAGTTTCATAACCATGGTGTGCCCTCAAAAATTGCAGAAGCCTTGTGTACAGGAAACTGGTTGTTTACCGCTAGCCCAAGCTTGGGTCAACACAAGCAAAAGGCCTACCACCCATTTTGATGCTATTCTCTAAGGTTTTGAATCGATCAACAAAGAAAGTGCAAATGTTAAGGGTCTCTTTGTGAAAAGACAAGGCAATAGAGTTGCAAACACTCAAGCAAAGATGTCTTTTAATATTGAGGAAAGTTATTGGATTGATGATATTCCACAACAGGTGTTGCCCATTACCCTGTCTAATGTAAATGTTTATCATGCTATTGAATGATATCACCTTTTCCTTTGCAAAAAAAAAGTTACTAAATATCCCCATTTTCAAATTAAATATATAAATACTTTTTTTTTTAATGTAATGTGAATTCAGGTCCTTACCCACCGAATTCTCAACTTGTTTTTGACAATATATTGCGCACCCATTTTAAGAATTCAATTTTACATAAACCAAATTGTTAACATTTTTTTGTTTTTTGTTTTTATTTTTTATTTTTTTTGTTATTTAAAAATCATTAAAAGATATTTATAATTAGGTAAATCATTTTTTTCTCTTCTTTTTTTACTATTTTTTGTCTTATACATTTTAAAACATCCATTTTGATTTTTTAATTGTAAAATTTGACCTAGTGAAGTTATTAATATTTTAGTTTTGATGTTGTTTGTGAGAGTGACTTTTGCGTTTTGTTTGTGTTTTGAAAGTTTTTTGTTTCAAAAATTAGTTAAGTTTGATGGTCTTTATATAAATGAATCTAATGGTATAAATTTGACATATTAAATGGGTTTAAAAGGGCTCTACAAATGTGTCTCAAAATGGAAAAAAAATCATGTTTTGCATTTTAACAGTTTCTTAATGGTCATTTTTTGCATTCTTTTACTTATAAATGAGATTATTTTGTACAAATAATATATCATTCAAATTATTTTTATCTTGATGAATACAATGGTACAACTATCACCACTTGAATTGATTTAGAAAAACTTGAAATTGTGTCAGTAAATTATAAAAATTAGCTTTTTGCACTTTAAAATTTTAATAACTTCACTAAATCAAATTTCATAATTAAAAAACCAAAATAAATGTTTTAAAATGATGTTTGATTAAGTCTTCAGTGAGTCCAACCCTAAGGAGATAATTGAGTAGCATAAGCCAAGGACTACCCAAACTCATAGACTAGCCAATGTCCATGGGCTAACAATTGTAACTAGTTTATTCTATCACATAGTATTCACAGGACTTGAAGACCCAATGTGCCTTAAACCCATAGATCCAAATTAGAGAAAATTTATATCTTCTACAATCTATGACTAAGACATCACTCCCTTCTTACATGGAAGAGAGATATCATATATGTCCCTTTAGAAAAATGCAAAAATTGTTAGAAGACAGTTGAGGACACACTGGATAAATAGATGATCTCCTCTAATCATGTCAGGTCACTTTGAGTATAGCTTGCTAAGATTTCTTGAGTTTAAATTGAGCTTTAAGACTTCTTAACGAGTGTTATTTAGCATGATCACGTATTATTTATAATAATTAATAATCAAATAACATTGTAAAAACTTTCAAAATATTAAGGTACTTTAATTAATTTTCTTTAAAATTATATAAAATACATAACAACATACTTTTAGAAGGAACGCCTGGAACGATGTTACTTGATCTTTTTTACGAGTTTCTTTAATGTTACTCTTCATGTATTTTCTCTAAACACTTTTTCTCCTTGTAATTATCTGTACTATGTGCCCCTGAAAGTAACATGAACTTTTATTTTTCGAGGATTTATACATTTAGATAGTAAATCATTGTCATGTAATAATTATGTAACATATTTATGTCTATAATTTCTTTTCCCAGCAACCGTTGCCTTATGTGATTGGATATAAATTAAAGTTTAAGGCAAATTAAACTCTCAAACTACCCCATTTAAATTTAGGCTAAACAAACTATTTCATCTTTTATCAATTTTTTTTTCACTTCCGTCCTTTATTTTTTAAAAAGTTTAATCTTGTCCTTTATTTTAAAAAAATATTTTAGTCATTTTCTTATTTTTTTTATTTAGATTAATCTTTTGGTTCATTTAGATTTAATATCGTTAATTATTTAAGAATATTTTTTTTTGTTAAAAATAAAGTAAAGGAAAATGTGAAAAATTGAAGTAAAAAAGTTTATTTTTAAATGATTAATAATATTAATCTTAAATAGACAGAAAGACCAAACAAAAAATAAAATATAGAATCAAATTAAATAAAAAAAAGATAAATGATTAAATAATTAAAAAGAAAAAGATAAAAAAAACTAATTGAATTAAAAAATAAGATAAATGATCAAATTTAACTTTTTAAAAGATAAATAATCAAACTAAATAATAAAAAAAGATAAATGATCGAATAGATTTAGTCTTAAATTTAAGACACATTTGGTTTACAGTTCACTGGACATGCATATTCAATCTCCAGTTTTTTTTTTTTTTTTAATTTCGATCTTGTTTGGTGATTTTTTTTTTAATTTGACACAGTGAAAAGAAAGTTGTTACTTTTTTGAAAATTAAGTTTATAATAATGGCAAGGTTAATACAAACAGGCTCTATGATGTTAAACAAAAATGAACAAAATCTGGGGGAGGAAAGAGAGGACGAGTTGTTCCAGTATTTGTATGTTACTATAATAATATAAACATTAAAAGAGAAACGGATAAAAATATTTGAAAGGTGGGGACAAAGATCAATGAACAAACAGCAAGAAAAGGTGAAAACAAATGGGAGGCCGGCCATGGCTTGATGAAGTCGATTGCAAACCATAGATCGGTGGCCAAACCTTATAGCTGCTCCTTTCACTGCTGGGTGGTTGGAACTTCAGACTTTTAGGTATGCTTCAATTGCTAACTTTTTTTGAATTGCCACAGAATCATATATCTTAATTGGCTTGGCTCCATATGTAATTATTACTTGCATTGTATTTTTTGGCCACTATTATTACTTGCATTTATTCTGTGTAAAAACTAGTATCCAGATTCTTATATTAGAATGCTCCCACATCAAACTACTCAATACTTATCAAATAGTAGGAGTAATATATTATAATGATTGTAGGTCATTGATCTCTCAAGCATAAAGAAAATGTTGAATTTGAGTTTTATAAATAATAAAAATTAAATAATAATTAAGAGAGTCTTATCATTAAGGTGATCAATTGAATTTTTTTGATAAATATTAATTATTGATAAAACTGACAAAAGCTTTACACGAAAGACAATGATAAAAAAAGAGGGCAAAATTTTTAAAAACCTATAATTGGGCCTAAAAAATGGGAATGACATGAAATTTCAAAGGAATGTAATTATTAAATTTTCTTTCCTACTTGACCTGATTTTATGATTTATATATGAAGGTGTTGTTTAAATTTCAAATGGAAAGTTTTCATCACTTTCATGTACCGCGTGGTTGTTATGATAATTGATATTTGATACCAATAATGTAATCTAAGAATAATTTTGAATTTTTAGATGATAGTTGGGTAGATTTTTAATAAAACAACTAATGCATATCTTATTATTATTATTATTAGAAAAATAAGATAATAAAATAATATAGTTATCTGTTGGTGTACTGTATAACCTACGCTAACAAATAAATCACTCCCAAGTCAAATAATACTATATCCATACCTCCTATGTAATTTTAGTTAAATCGGTAACAATAATAAGGATCTAATCACAAGGACGGGATTTTTTTTTTTTGAAAAAACACATAAGAATAAAGTGTTATATATACAGAAGTTAAAAAACTAAAAAAATAATGTGTAGAGTTATTAAATTCTATGTAAATAGATGTAGAACACTGTTCAAATAGAAATATTATATATAAACTCATTTGTATAATTGCACTAATGAAATGTAATTTTTTTTACTAGATCATTCTGTATTTTTTTTTGGTGCTACATCATTTCGTATATAAAAAAACTTTTCTGTTTACTTTCACCTAAAAATAGAAAAAAAAAAAAGATTTCTATTGAGTATTATTTACAATAGTTTTGGCAGCATATAGTGCTTAACTCTTTGAAATTTGTTAAGCACCTTAGTGAGAAATGTTTATTGGAAGAAGTTCTTATCAAACACTCATCTTTATTGTTAAGCACCCTGTTTTATGCATGAAACTTCTTTCAGTTCTTAAACAGTCCTACTGGTATACATCACTTATCTTTTTTTTTTTTCTAATATAATTTAAGGATCTTAATAAGTATTCAACTTCTCTAACCCAACACCTCTACAAAATCAACTAAATAGTTACTTTAAACCATTACTTTTTATTTTTTTTAAATGAAAAAAGTTACTCTCTACAAAATTTTGGCCATCATTCAAACTAGGGAGCGGTGGCTGTATAAGGAAAGAGCATATGTTAGAAAAAAAATACGATGCCTATCCAATGGTTTGTAAGAAGTAAGAACCAGTTCTTATTGCTTAAGAACATTGCAAGATCCTCGTTGCACTTGCTCTAAAACAATAGATGTTTAAGATCTTAAAACAATTGTGGGATTCCATGTTTATATATATATATTTAAAAAAAGTGGTAAAATCTAATGACCTGTGGTTATTTGTGGGCCTCACTTAATAAAATTTGTAGAGTTACTGGATTGGGGAGGTGAGTTGCTTAAATTATAAAAGATATACATGACGATGGATAATGGTTTGAGTTTGATCCATTTAACGACCTCAAAATTAGTTGTTGGATTGCGGATATTGATGCTCCTAAGAGCCACTTTAGCCCATATGACTAATTTAGATTAAAAAAGAAACTAATACATTGACGCAAACGCAATGAAATACATAAATAAAATCATGAACAATAATCTAACAACAATTTTTGCTTGACTAAAAAAGTTTTTCACCATGAAATCAAATTGACTCAAAATAATTCAAACAATTTGATTTGAATAACTTTTGTATTCTGATCAAACTTGAACCAAATCAATCAAATCGTTGAATTTTGAGTTGGGTCACGAGTGTTAATATCTGTTGATCGATTAATTTGTATTAAATTATTATTTTATTAATATATGTAATATATAATCTATATTTTAAATTTTTGAAAAAATCAATTACTATTGACTATATAAACTTATCAACTTGAATTGAGTAAGCAACAACATATCCTTAATCTTCAGGATTAAAATAACAAGAGTTTTATTGATTAAAGCAAGTTCAGATGTGCTTCTAAAAATATTTCGAACCTATTTATAAAGAGTAGGTCTCATAATGTCTCATTGATTTTGGTAGAAAAAAGTGTTTGAAACTTATCCCTTATCAATAGATAAACAAATAGGAGTCAATTGAGTGTAGTGAGGTGTGTCAGCATCACAAAAATTTATTTTTAATAAAAAATCTATAAGAAACAATTGTGTCTTATTTATTTAATAAAAAATTTAGTTCTTAAAAAATGTTACGATTTTAAAAAAAAATATTAAATATTTTGATCCAATGACCCAACTCAACCTAACCGTTTACAAATGAATTGGTTTGGGTTGTATTTCATTTTTCTTAAAAAATGGACCTAAATCAAACGGTTCAAATTTGATTGGGTTGGATCACGAGTTTGACCAAATTCAACCCAAATCGATATGCTTACACTCCTATTTGAATTAAAGGAAAATAAAAATAAATTTACGAGTTTGATATTTCACAAAAACAATTATTGATGAGGATTTATTTATTTTTGATTGAATTCCAATTTAATTAGGATAATTTTTCTCTTATGTATATAAGAGTTATTATATTTTTTCCTAAAAATGTAATTGTACAATTACATGAGTTCAAAATTTTTTAAAAAGTTGAAGGGAAATGGTTATAAAAGAATAATATTCTAAAACTTTTAGTGTGGTTTTGTATCGTCTTTACACTTATAATTCTTTAAATATAAAACAAATTATGCTTGATATGTCATATCTAAAAATATAAGTTCTATCTAATCTTAATGTTATTACAAGAGCGCCCACTAAGTTAAGATCAATCTTCTTTACACCCTTAAGTGATGACGTGATGACGTGTGTTTAGATAATTTTGAAGAATTTAAAATTTTAAGAATTTCAATTTCTTCAAAATTATTTCATTTTTGTTTTGTTTGGCAAAGTAATTTTAATTTTTTCATGTTTAAAATTTTGTGTTGAGATAAAATAATAAAAAAATTATTTCTGTTCTTTTGTTTTGATAAAATAAACAAAATAAACAAAATTTTTCCATTTAAAATTTTGTATTAAATAAAACAATTACATTTCCTTCATTTATAAAATTTAAAAGAGAGGAGAAAAGGGGAAGGGGGAAGAGAACAATTTTGAAATTCTTAATTTTTTAATAGAATTTAGAATTCTTGACTTTTGATTTCTTTTTACACATTTTTTAACTTTTAATTAATTCAAGTCTCCTTTTAAAACTATTAAATTTTAAAATTCATTTAATACAATATCTATCAATGAATTTGTCAAACTAATTTTAATTTCCCTTTAAGATTACTTTCCCTTTTCTTTAAAATATTTCCAAATTCTAAATACACAATTAATGATTTTGTTAGACCAGCATCAATGAAATAACTTAAAAATAAAGAGATATTTAACCTATTTGATCTCTTTAAAATAAATTTCCAACTTTGCAATTTATTGACAAAAACCCTAAGTCAAAAAATTAATTACCAATAATTTATAAGCTTAACAACTTAAAATATAAACAATATTTGGAAATTTCAAAATAGTTCAATATAATTCAACCTAATAATAAATAGAGCAATTTTATGATATCTTCAAAACATTTAAGAATTTCAACACTAGTATTATTAATAAACTCCCACTCCACTCTCTTTCTTAGTATCATGGTATATCCAACTTCTTTTAACTATCGTTCCAAAAACAATTGTATCAAAATTCATAGATTTTTTTCCTTATCATAATTCATAAGAACTCTCTATTAATAATTAATAATATAAAAAAAGATACTGGTACATACACAAAGAGACAGACACTATATAAGTACCTAGGAGGCATGTCAGAACAGAGAGAGAGAGAGAGAGAGCGTTGAAAGTTACAGGAGTTTGGAAATCTCTATGTCTATGATGGTATCCATGAGCATGCTTTAATCTTCTCTCTGGTCACATTACAAAACGTAAAACAGACACAACAACACAACACAACACAAGCTGAGTTTCATCATCATCATCGTCTTTTGATCCACCACACTGGAAAATGAACAACTAGAAAGCGCTTTCGTGGGCCCCTCTTACAAGCTGGACGGTAAAGATAGATAACCATGCTTTTTCATTTTTTTTTGTTTTTTGTTTTGCTTTTTCTCAAGTCTTTTTCTCTACCAAACGCTGTTATCATCATTCCAATGCTATTTTACCATCCAATATAAATGCCTCATTTTTTGCATTTGTCTTTCAGCCTTGGCTTGACTTTTCAAATGGGAGGAATATCCAATTTTTTTGTTCTCTCCCTGTCTGTTCAACCATCACCATCAGCATTAGCATCACCTGTTAGCTCCTGAATCTGCTGTTGAATCAAGGTATGATTGTTTGATCTACCCTTCTGGTCAACTGAGTTTTCTTTGCTATTTGAATTTGTTTATGCTTTGTGTTTGTTTGCAGTAGATCATCTTCTTTATCTCCTTTTTGACTTGCATTGTTGTTGCCTTTTGACTTTGTTTTCCCAAGAAATGAATGGCCTTTGTGGTTGATGCTTGATGTGTTTGTTTCAGAGGCTTAAAAATGAGGACTTTGGGGTAGGCTCAGTTGTGGGTATTGACTGCTATAGATTCATTTGTGGTCAGCTTGAGTGTTTTGTTGATTTTGGGAGTTATGTGTCTGTTGGGTTAGTTTCTCCAAATATTTTCTGAAAATTTGAGGCATTTTTATTTGAGTCATTAGTTTAGATTTCCTGCTAGTGTTGGCTGTCTTCCCACTTGCCAGTAGATGTAGATGTTTTAATTTTAGAGTATGCATAATAGGGGGTGGGGTTTATAGAATGATTCAAATCTTAAAATTAAGCATCTTGCAATTCACTTGAAAAGTTATCAAGCTGATTAGCTGAATGAGATTTTTTAATTTTTTTGTAAATTCTTGAGGTCTAGGTGGAAAAATGTGTTTATCACTTCTTTAATTATTTTTCATCCTAGTTAATTCAGCAGCAAAATGGCATAGGTTAAACCTAACAGGTGTTGCAGAAACAAAATATGCATACTTTTCATGTCTGATGTACATTCTCCTTTGGAACAGTTCACAACCAAAATAATTAGAACTTTGTGTGATTTATTTTTTGTCTTGCATTGGTTTATTTTCTTGATAGAATTAAATTCTTAATTAGTTGCACAGCATTATGTTGAGTGATTAATAGTCAAGTGACTGACATAGTTGCTTATTGATACCAAGTTCTTCAGATTATGGACACTATATTTGATTATTATTCTTTAAGTGCAACCTTAGCTGTTTTAGATTAATTGCATAATGTTAGCATGTGTTTGCTTACCTTGATTTATTTATTATAGCACTGCTTCTGGATTATAGATGGGCGGACAAAAAACATAAGTAATTAATGTGTGCCCCCAACTTTTTTCATTCTACTTTCTCTGTTTGCTTAATCCATATAGTTATATCTTAAACCTTACCAGATAAGTTTTAATAATATTTGAAAAGTGCAATTCTATTAGTTAAATATGTCTCAGCTTCTGAGGACTAACATAGTTTAAATCTTGGATTGCAGAATAATCTAGTGTTGAGTTACTTTGGTGGAGTATTAGAGCCATAGACACAATGCCTACTGTCACTAAAGATATGGATTCTGCATTCCAAACTGCAGGAGCAAACCCGTATCCTTACAACCATTTTCTTTCAAATTGATTTATAGTTTGTGCCAGTATGTTGAATAGGTATTAGTTATTTTCCATTCAATATTTTTTCATGCTAAAGAAAATAGAATTGGTATTAATTTCTTATGACAAAGGCACCAAAATGACCGCCATTATACTACGTTCATAGTATGAACATTTTTTTTGGAATTGTCAATATAATGGAATGATATCATGTGATTCGATAATTTTTTTTTTTACATCTTTCATAATTCCATAGAAATTTTTGATTAATCATTTTGATTTTGAAATTGTTTAATTTTTTTTATTCCAGTCATAATAAGAAAATAATAATGAATAGCTGGTTAACTTGCATTAGCCCATGGCCATTGACATGGGTTTCCTCGGCCATTGGTGAATGTCTTATTGATTATGTAAAAAAAATAAAAAAAGGATAGGATAGGAAACTGGGTTCTTGAATTCTAATAATGGTATATTTCAAGAATGGTTGGGTAGCACATAAAAGTCTTGACCTTGAGACTTATTTCTTGAGTTTTATTTTTAAAGATCTCCTAGTTCTTCCAGATTTGTGTTTCAGATGTAAATTTTATTTTTAAATGTATCACATTTCTTTGTTCAAATTTCTGTTTTATACTTAGCTTAATGTTCTTAGAGGCTTAGAAGTTTGGTGTATTGAGAACCAGCGGTTGGTTTCGGTGTCAAAGTCAAGCCATGGAAAATTCTATACTGGAAGTGCATACTTAGTCTTGAATGTAAGATATTCCTACTTTATTTCCTCATTGATCCTTTTAAATGCATGAAGAAGTTGATGGCTATATCTCCTCAGTTAAAATCCAAAATTTCAAAGATTATCTTCATCATCTCTTCCTATTTTTTCTATCCCCTTTTGAAATTGAATCCATTACTTCTGGAGCCACCTTCACCATAATGATGTTTTAGTAATTCCCTGTCAGTATGAGCTTTATTTTCATCTAAATTCTTTTGACATACAATTGATCCAGGCCTTTTTACGTGTTTGTGAAAACAGGCAGTCTTTCCAAAAGTTGGCCCTCCTCAGTATGACATACATTACTGGTTGGGAAATGAAGCAAAGAAGGTTTGTATCCTTTCTTTTTTAATTGTCTTGTCATTTCCAATAAATTTCAACCAATAAGAGACTATGTTCAAAAGAGTGAGTTAGAGAGTGTGTTCCTAACATTTCTCGTAGTCATAATAATATATTATTGTTAATTTTCTGCAAGTCAAATTATTTGGCTGTATATACCCTTAGTCCATTTTCCCCAAGTGGTTCCTTATTCTTTTTACTCACAACGTGGTGTGGTCCTCCATTTTCCTATAACATTTCTCATCATGTTTACTGTAATCAATTGTTCTCTTATCTGAGAAGAGAGTGAAATTGTATAGAAACGTAATTTATCCCATTGAGGGAATGTGAAACTGTAATGACTAAATACTAATATAAAGTTCCAAGATTTCCTCAATAAAACTTGCTTGATGTGTAATTTCTGTTTATCCAAAAGCAAAATAAAGACTTAGGAAGGTAATAGGTATAATGGAACAAATATTTCTTCACCACATTTGATTTAAAAGATACATTTACAAGTGAATATAGTTTTTAAATAAGTATGAATATTGAATTGTTCACTGTGATTAAACAGAATGATCAGCATTGTTTCACAGTCAAGTAAGTGTTTACAGGTAGACTCAAGCTTGGCATCAGACAAGGCACTTGAGCTGGATGCAGCCTTAGGATCGTGTAGTGTTCAATACAGGGAAATTCAAGGCCAAGAATCGCAGAAGTTTCTGTCATTCTTCAGACCTTGTCTTATACCCATTGAAGGAGTGTTTACTTCAAAGCAGGGGAACTTGAATGGTGAATACCAAGTCAGCCTGTATACCTGCAAGGGAGACTATGTTGTTCACGTGAAAGAAGTGAGTTGTTTCTCAAGTTTGATAATTAACTGCTTCTGTTGTCTTTTTTTTTTTTTTTTTTTGATCAGCAAAAATATATATTAATAGAGAAAATAGTAACAGTACAAGTAGTACTGCTATGATTACAACCTAGCATGAACAGAATCAGAACAGAGGTGGCTTAATGCCTAGAGAAGCATGAGAAAGACACCTAAGTTCTGACTTTTTACTAGATTCTAAGCCTCCCCAAAAAAGAAATGTACAAGTTAAGCCCTCCCCTAGGTACCAAAACATTCCGTCAAATTACTAGACCAGTAGTGAAAAGGGAGTCAAATCCTAATTCCAAATTTATGAGCCATGACCAACAGAAAAATATAACGTCCTCCATCAACTTCTGGCCGTTGAATGCTTCATTGTGAAAGATAATTCTGTTCCTATGTGCCAGATACACCAAGTCAGAGCAACCCACCAAATCTGCCATCTCTGTAACTTGAGTCCTTTTTTATGGCAAAAAGAATGTTGGCAGAAATGATCTTTCGGGACTATAAAGAAGGCCCCAACCATGTTCACCCAGGACGTAGATTCCCACCACAGCGGCAGAATCCTCTCACACCTGAAAAGTAAGTGAGAAGCATCCTCCGCATGACTTCTACAAAAAGGGCAATTAATATTGCTAATTTCCAAATTTCGTCTTCTTAAATTAGTCTTAGTGGGCAGTCTGTCCCACAGCAGTCTCCATTTTTTTTTTACCAGCAAAGATAAGTATATATATATGAAAATTCTGCATTACAAGAGGTATTGCAAAAAGTCAATAGAAGTCGAAACAGAACAAAAGAGGTTACAAACATGAAAGCATGGAGGAAACCTCAAAAGTTCTGCCATATGACTAAGATAGCAAAAAATACATCAATAGTTCTACCCTCCCCTAATTACAAAAGCCTCCCCCATATTAGACGACCAAAAGTTGAAAGGTAATTGAAAGCCGTCCTCCAAATTTCTGAGCCAGGACCAACATAGGAAGAGTGCATCATCCAATATATTCTGTCTATTAAAAGTAGCTTCCCGGAAAATTAGCCTATTTCTGTGACTCCATATGGTCCAGGTCAATGCTACCCACCAGGTCTGCCATCTCATCAGTCTAATACCATTGCTTACATAGAACGAGTGCTGAGTGAAGTGATCAATAGGATTTGCTGATAGAACGCTTACGACTTTAATCCAGGACAAGCTTTCCCACCATAGTGGTAAGATCCTACTACATGTAAAAAATAAATGGGATACATCCTCCTCCTGACTCCTGCAAAATGGGCATAAGTTGTCATTGAGAACAACATTTCTTCTGCACAAGTTCACCTTAGAGGGTAGCCTATCCCTACACAGCCTCCATAAAAAACAGACAGCTTTGTAAGGGATTTTTAACTTCCAGATCTCCTTAAATATACCCTCTTGGGGCAAGCTGTTGCTCTCCCTATCAATATAGCAATAGGCACTTGAGGCTGTGTAGATTCCAGTAGAGTCTGCCTCCCAGATCCAGGTGTCCGGTTGCTGATCGTGAATTACCAAGCCTTGAATATCATTCATGAAATTTACAGCAGCATTAACTTCCCCCTCCATGAAGTGTCTTCTCCAGCTGAGTACCCACTCCCATCCATATTGAGTTAATTTACCCATCTGTTGAATACATAGTTGTTGTTGATTAGAAAGCTGGTACAGTCTTGGGTACTTTCCCATCAGAGTAGTTCCATCATTTTTCCACCCATCTTCCCAGAATAAAATCCTGCTTCCATCACCTATCTTCCAGCTGATACCATTTGAAATCCAATGACCCTCTTCCAATGTATTACACAAAGATCTAAGATCCCTCCACCAAATCGACTCTTTTGCATTGGCTGTATTTTCAGTTAAGGTCCTCCATCCCCCATATTTTGATTGTATCACTTTAGCCCATTGCATGTGTGGCTGATGGAATAAGTTCCAATACCATTTTCCAAGTAATGCTTGGTTAAATTTTGTTAAATCTTTGATGCCCAGCCCCCCAAGCTCCTTTGGTTGGCAGATTGTATTCCAACTTACCCAAGCGATCTTCCTTTGCTCATCATTTCCGCCCCACAAAAACCGTTTCTGAATTCTCTCCAAGCAAGCTGTCACCTTCTTTGGAGCCCTGAAAAACGACAAAAGAAAAATAGGGATGGAAATTAAAGTAGACTTTATCAAAACCACTCTCCCCCCAAAGGATAAGAATTTCTGTTTCCATTTGGCTAATTTGCGCTCATATTTAGTAATCAGTGAACTCCACGTCTCAAAACGTCTTGGATTAGCTCCGATCGGTATCCCAAGATATGAAAAAGGAAACTCCAGCCTTCTACAATTCAGGTATGCAGCAGCATTATTTACCCACTGATCGTTCGTTCCAAAAGCCCCGAACCTGCTCTTCGCATAATTAATCTTCAGCCCCGATACCATTTCAAAACACCTCAGCATCACTTTGATTGCTTTCACATTTTTTTACTGATGCAGTACCGAAGAACAAGGTATCATCTGCATACTGCAACAAGCTAATATCCACTCCATTTCTTCCAACCTTATACCCATCAAACAGGTTTTTTGATAAGGCCTCTCTCATCAGTCCAGATAGGCCCTCAGCCACTATGTTGAACAAGAGAGGGGCAAGTGGATCTCCCTGTCGAAGGCCCCTTTGTGGTAAGAATTCAGCAGTGGGACTTCCATTTACCAAGACTGATATAGATGCAGATTTTAGACACCCATCAATCCACTTAATCCACCTGGAGCAAAAACCCATCCTCTTCATCATATATGACAGGAACTCCCAGTTAACTGAATCATATGCTTTTTCAAAGTTCACTTTGAACACTAAACAGCTCTTGTTTCCTCTTTTTGCTTCGTCGACCACCTCATTAGCTATGAGTACACTATGCAGCAACTGCCTCCCTTGTATAAAAGCCGATTGTCTGTGATCAATGATGGATGGCAGCACCTTCTTCAATCTAGCAGCTAGTACCTTGGCCACAACCTTATATATACAGCCAACAAGTGAAATAGGTCTGAAATCATGTAGATCTTGTGGATCATGTTTTTTGGGGATTAGAGTTATGAACGATGCATTAGCACCCTTTGGGATTGAACCATTTACATAGAATTCATCCATGAAACGGTGAAAGTCCACTTTTATGATGTCCCAATAGGCTTTGATAAAATGGAAGTTAAAACCATCAGGCCCTGGACTCTTATCGTTGCCACAATCCCATACTGCATTCTTCACTTCCAAAGCATCAAAAGGGGCCATCAAAAATTGCAGATGCTGCTGTTCAATAGCAGTAAAATTAATACCTTCTAATTTAGGTCTGTTCAGAATGGGCTCCTCAAATTTCTTTTTAAAGAACAGTCTAACTTGTTGTTTAACTTTGTCAGGCTCATCAGTCCAGCTCCCGTCAACCATCAGACCTCTGATCATATTACGATTACGCTTCCAATTGACGGTCATATGGAAAAAGTGAGAGTTGCAGTCCCCGACCTTTATCCATTTAGATCTGGCTTTCTGCCTCATGATTGAGGCATTTGCCTGGGTCGCTGACCATAGCTCCTCTTGTAGGTGTTTTCTCCTCAGTATTTCATCTTCAGTAAATTGCCTTCCATCCCCCTCAACTTCTAGCTTGTTGAGTTGTTCCTGAATTGTTTTAGACTTCGTCTGCATGTCACCAAAATGTGTTTTGTGCCAGACCTTAACCCGCTGCTTCAAATTTTTAAACTTTTGTTTTAGCATAAAGCCACCCCAACCATTAGTCACATAAGAGTTCCAGCCTTCATAAACTACCTTCCTGAAAGAAGCATCTTGCAGCCAGCAATCCATTACTTTGAAAGGTTTTGGGCCCCAATCAGCCGGCAATGATGTCAACAAGATAGGACAATGATCAGAGAAATTGCGATCGAGTATGAACTGGGTTGTATCGTGCCATTTAGCAATCCATTCTGCAGAAACCAATGCTCTATCCAGCTTGCTTTTAGCCGTTCCATTTGGCCTGTACCATGTAAATAGCCTTCCAATGCAAGGAACATCATCCACCTCCATATCATCTATCCATTCATTAAATTCTCTAACGATGCCTTCATCATAATACCTCTGACCAATCCCCATCCTCTCATGAGGTCTTCTAATATTATTAAAATCCCCTATAACGCACCAGAGCCCCCGCATATTTGTGCATCTCAACTGCCTTATTTCCTCCCATAATCTTCTTTTCAGACCAATGTCACATGGTGAGTAAATATTCACAATTGTTAACTTACTATTGTCAGCTAACCATGTTCCCTCAAGATAAATAAAGCCCGCCCCAGCCACCTTGTTTTCCACACAAAAAACCTCCATGTTCCAGATGCATAGTAATCCACCAGCCTTATTAATTGCTGGGAGGAATTCCCAATTAATATCAGCATCGCCCCACAGTGCCCTGCACATCTGATCATCAATTGAATCTTTTTTCGTTTCTTGAAGGCATATCATATCCACCCTTTCTTTCAAAATCAGATTCCTAATTGATGCCCACTTAACACCCCTCCCCAAACCCCTAGTATTATATGATAAAATCTTCATCGGTCACAACCATTGTCCCCCAACTTCATGAACTCTGCCTTATCTCTGCATTCCATGTCAAGCATGTCTTTCATAAGATCCTCCTGGTTATTAGTATCCAGACCCAGTAATTTTGCCACTTCCCAGTCGTAATTAACATCAACTCTCCAATCTTGGTTTGAACAGCACTGATCATCATCTGCCTCTGTAGAAACATCATTTATTTTTGATGTTAGTTTAGTCCAGTCCACGACCTCCTTAAGGCCGCGACCCGTAGATGGCGAAGGGGAGTTATCTACTGTTTCGCATACATTCATTGGTCCTTTCCCTTTATCAATTGGCTGCAGAATAGGAGTAGTTGGTTGATGTACTGTTGTTTGGATGGCTTGGAATTGCTTTTTCCACCCCCTGTTTCTGGTGTACACCTTCCCCTGAAATTTGGGCCCTACAATGTTGAGGCCCAGTTGAAAAGGATTATTGTCTGTTGGGTCTAAGTTAGTAGGTCCTGCTGAAACACATTTATCAACTGGCTTGCCATCAATCACACGTGATATGCTAGGCTGCTTTTCCGTTTTTTGTTGATGGCGTCAGACCCTGGGTATTACCCGTGGGAATATGCTCAGCGTCCGAAGACCACTCTTCCACCGTATCCTCAATCGAATCCGCTGCAACCCCTTCCCCCCATGCCATCAACTTTGCCGTCCACATCACCTACTTCATCCGTACTGTTACCAACTCCTTTGTCTTCTGTATTCAGCATAGGCCCAGCTGCTGTACTGACAGGGTTGACAAAATTCAAATTTGAAAACTGTGGGTCCATAAAGCCATCTTTTCCTGCATGTAAAGACTGTTTGGAACAGCTTTGACCATCGGATAAACACTGGTGGGTAATAACTGGACACTTTCCGTCAACCCAATCGCATCTCTCCTGGCTTACCACCGTCGGGGTTTCAGCCACCATCTCTGCACTTTCCGATGCGACCCACCAGTCCATGTTGCTTTCTTCGGAGGTTATCTCTTCTGACGATGAGGCATATCTTCCTCCTTTATGTTTGCATTCACATCTACCCATCTCCTCACATATTGAGATTCTGTAATCGACCCCATTGATGGATGCCGATACGTTGTGATGAATACCTGGCTGCCAAGGTGTTTTGATAAGCACCCTAGCCCGATCCAGCCGATGAAGGTCGTCGGTATCATCATCTAAATCAACAAAATCACCGATACAGGAGACGATCTGCCTAATTGCTTGTGAGTTCCAAGCATGCAACGGGATTCCCCAGCAAATAATCCATACCAATCTACATCCAATCTTCAGTTCTGGAGACCATTTATGTAGTGTATGAAATAGTGATATGCCGTTTGCTTCTATTTCCCGACACATTTGGTTAGCTTGTTGGTCAGTTAACCCCTTCAGTAATACCATGTCATCTCCCAGGTATTTCAGTGAAATATCATCATCGTTCCCCCTCCAACAAAATTCCTCCTCCACCCTATCGAAATGAGATAGGTTTCTAAGCCTACCTATCCATGCATTGGTGTACCATTTCTCCTTTTCCAGCGGGATAGATAGCTGGACTGAGGAGTGCGATGGAGATATCTCTCCAAGAGTTCTTACCGAAAGTCTTTTCTTCATACCTGAGTGGCTAGAAGATGCAACAACTTTCGCGTAAGATCTGTTATTTGGCATTTGATGATGGGGTATATCATACCACGTTGGTTGTGCCCAGGTTACCTTCTCCTTACCTTTGTTTCTCGTCATCTCTGAAACAGTAGTCGACACCCTGTGCTGCAGTGAATCGGTCCTTTTTCTTTCTCTACGGTGCTTGGGCAGATTGACATGCATTTTGAGTCCACCAACGACCAAGCTATCTAGTTTTCGTTCAAGATAGACAGGATCGTCAACCCCTTTGAATCTTACGAAACCGTATCTTCTACCGCTCCTGTTTCTGTTTTTAGCTATGAAAATCTCCCTAACATCACCCCACTTTTTGAATACTGCCCATAGATCTTTCTCCCCCATATCCTGAGGGAAACGTGTGAAGTAAAATGATGTTATTTCCGGCCCGTCTCTCCAATCTTGTCTTGCCCAGCCTTGCTTCCGGTCCTCTGTTTGTTGTAAATGGCTTTGACCATAATCGTATCCATCGCGTTTGAGACGTGGTGGTTCTTTGTAATCCTCGCCTGATCTCACTCTATACCTATTCTTGTTACCCACTCTCACCCACTCACTATTCCTCTCTCTAAGAGTCTCTCTCATCTCATACCCGCGACCAAGGTAGCCTTGAAGTGAGTGTTACCCCACAGCAGTCTCCATGCAAAGCATGAGGCTTTAGAAGGGACTTTTAGTTTCCATAGTTCCTTGAACACTTCGTCCTGGTTTTGACATAGGTCGTCCCTGTTGACATAACTGCTTCTGTTGTCTAATAGTGTGAATCTCCTCTCTGACCATTCCTCTTAATGAAAAATTTAGATATGGACTAGAACTTATTGTGTCTCCACTCTCCACATAATACTGTCTGATTTTCTAATTTTTTTTAAGGGTTTTTTTTTTACCAAGATTTTTACGAGGGGATGGAACAATGATTGATAGCTTTAGATGATAATATTAATGATGATCACTACCAAGCTTATACATGTTGGTTTCCAGACATCTTTGCTTTCAGAAATCAGTTGCTTGACTTTTCACATGCATTTCTCATAATACTTTGCCTACATGTCTTTATGTTTAACTGGAATTTGATTAGTAAAGCCTGTCTAATCAAATATATATTCATTAGGTGCCATTTCTGAGGTCATCATTGAATCATGAAGATGTATTCATTCTTGACACTGCGTTAAAAATCTTCCTCTTCAGTGGGTGCAACTCTACCATTCAAGAAAGAGCCAAAGCTTTGGAGGTTGTTCAATATATCAAGGAGAATAAGCATGGTGGAAAATGCGAAGTGGCAACAATAGGTTTGAATATCCACTACTTTTTTTGGTACGTATTCCTGTTTTGCGAGGGAAAGACGTTGCAAATCATAATTGTAATATTGTTGTAGAGGATGGAAAATTTGTTGGGGATTCTGATGTGGGTGAATTCTGGAGTTTATTTGGTGGTTATGCTCCCATTCCTCGAGATTCTCCTTCTGTTCAGGAATCTGAGGCTCCTCCTGTAAAGCTATTTTGGTGAGGTTCATACATCTGTGTGCATAATGTTTGTGTGTTGATGAACCATACCTGCCGAACCTTATTTCTTTGTTGAATATACAAGTTTGTTTTGCATCAGTAATTAACTGATTCATATTGATAGTTGAATAGTCAACTTACTGACATCACAGTTTATTGACTAACCCGAATTATTTTATTAGTTGGTTTAAATGGAAAGCATTATGCTTCAGGGACGTGTGAAGGAGAAATAGTAAAAATAAGAGAAATAGTAAAAATAAACTTTGTTTACTTCAAGAAATGTTGCTCTTAGCTAAAGAGTGGTTGTTTTCACATCTCAACAGGATAAATTTACAGGGAAAACTTTGTGAAACTGGAAGCAATGCATTCAGCAAAGAAATGCTTGAGACAGACAAGTGTTATATGTTGGACTGTGATGGTGAGATTTTTGTCTGGATGGGAAGGCAGACTTTATTGACAGAAAGAAGAACAGCAATCAGAGCTGTTGAAGTAAAGACTCTCTTCTTTAAGTTTCCTTTTGTTTCATAGAAACTGAACTTCAGTATATCCTAACTTCCTAATGCATGTTGTCAATTGTGCTTGTCCACAAGCATTGCATTGAGGGCATTGCCTGTGCTCACTATTATGTCTATTTACTAGGAATTTGTCAGAAATGAAGGCAGATCAAACAAGACTCATTTGACATTTTTATCAGAAGGATTGGAAAGTGCCATCTTTCGGTCATACTTTACTAATTGGCCTAAAACAGTGGAGCCTAGGCTTTATGAGGAAGGCAAAGAAAAAGTGGCAGGTTAGTATCTTATACATATTACTTGTGTTTAAGAAATGTACAATTAGTGTGTCTTCCATTACTCTTTTCTTTATATTTGTTTTTTCTGCCTCAGCCATATTCAAGCACCAGGGTTATGAGGTGAAAGAGCTTCCTGAAGAAGACAATGAGCCATCTATAGATTGCAGTGGCACAATAAAAGTATCTTCTTGCTCAAAACCTAGCTGTTTCTTGTTGTCTAGTGATCATATTTATCTTTCCCTGTGTTGTCTGTTAACTGAAAATACTGCAATTTCAGGTTTGGCGGGTGGATGGTGATGAATTGTCCCTTCTTTCAGTTACAGAACTGACAAAGCTTTACAGTGGAGATTGCTATATAGTACAGTATACATTTCCAGGAAATGGAAGGGATGAGACACTATTTTATGCTTGGCTTGGCTCCAAATGTGTAATGGTAGGCACTACTCAAGGTTTTCTGTCTTCCACTAGGTAGTTTTTTAACTTATAATTCATACAAATGGATTAAACTGTCATTTAAGATCATAACTACACAAATCAAACTTTTTCCCACTAGATGAAGCCAATTGCATGGATCAAACAAACCCTTCAACATTTTTGTTGTGCATCATATCTATACACAAATCATTGACTTCTAAACACTTCTTAATGATTTCTACTTAATTGTTTTCTTGGTCTCCCTCTATTGACCCTTAACAGAATTTAGCTAATCCTTTGACAACCCTTAATGCAAAGCTATAGTTGTATGAAAAACTGTTATGATCAGAAAAGTATAATAGGATAGTCCAATATCCTCCGTTTAGTTTTGGTTGGAACTTGCTACTTAGTTTTGTTTAAATTACTGACCATGACATCTTACTTAGTATTGAAATTTATAGAAAAAAAATTGTAAATGCAATTTCATTTCCAGAAGTTGTCTAAAATTCTCAAATTTGTCTTTTCCATGTTGTACTCAGTTCTTCAACTTCAGTAACAATGATAAACTTTTAATCTCATCTTTTTGAAATAGACTTAGTTGCTGTTAATAATTCCTAACACAAATTGCCCTTTGGTTCTATAATTTTGGCCTGCAGGAGGATAAAGCAGCTGCCATTTCCCACATGAGTACTATGGCTGATTCAATCAGAACTAATCCTGTTATGGTTAGTGCTGTTCTTGCTCTGCTAACTCTTTCATCATGTGCTGATTGAATGTGTACAATAATCAAATTATAGTTTTGGGAAATATGTTTACAATTTTTCTCTCTCAACAGGTGCGAGTTTCCTATTGTTACATTCTGCATCTTGAGTACATTCATATAAAAGACATAAGTTTCCTGCATATTAGTATGCCTAATATATTCAATGTACATCGAATGTCTGTTCAGGCTCAAATCCATGAGGGTAAGGAACCAGCTCAGTTTTTCTCAATACTTCAGAGATTAATCATATTGAAGGTATGGGCCCAATAAAATCTCATTTTTAAGTTGTGTAATATTAAAAAAAAGTCACAAAGTCACGTGCTCCAAATTCTTCATTTTTTCCTCTTGTAAGGGGGGAAACAGTTCAGGATATAGGAAGTTTATAGAAGAAAAAGGCATAGTGGATGACACTTACAATGAAAACCTGGTTGCTTTGTTTCGGGTACAAGGTACAAGTCCAGATAATATGCAGGCCATCCAAGTTGATCAAGTAAGTCTCAATGAATCTGACTTTATCCATAGTGGAGCCCTTTTTAATATATCTTATCTCTAATTACCAGAAAAATGGATAGCAATTACCCAGGCTTCAAGCAAAACTATTGAATCCTTTTTTATCTTCTAAATTTCATTACTAACTATTTCAATATCTTGTTCTTGTTGAATATGGACTAAAATACTAAGCACTTAAGTCCAACCTATTGTGCTCTATTAATGCTGGTCTATTAGCTGATATATATGTCAAATCTTTCATATGTTGGCTGGAACCAAAATAAAATTATATTCAGAATAATTATTTTTCAACGGTAACTTTGAAACATTTTGTTTGTATCCTGTTTTATTTTTTATGTATAATTTTATATTTTTTGTAAGCATGTATTGACCATGTATTTTAAATTGTTATAGGTTTCAACCTCCCTGAATTCATCCTATTGCTACATTCTGCAAAGTAAAGCATCTATCTATACTTGGATTGGGAGCCTATCTTCAGCTAGAGACCATAATCTTCTTGATAGAATGGTGGAACTATCTAATGTATGTCATTGCAATTGACATATGGTGTTGAAAATGTTTATCTAAATGATAGTCACTGCAAAGGAAGCATTTAATTATGAGTTTTTCATTTTGATTTATATTAAATTATAAGACAGTTCATTACTGCTTTCTATTTGAAATATTTCTTCTAATGGTGTTAACTTGTATCTCATTCCTTGATGCAACCTGCAGCCAACATGGCTACCTGTTTCTGTGAGGGAAGGGAATGAGCCTGATGTTTTCTGGGATGCTCTCGGTGGAAAATCAGAGTATCCAAAGGGAAAAGAAATTCAAGGATTCATAGATGATCCACATTTGTTTGCATTAAAAATAATGAGAGGTAAGAAAAGCACTCTTTTAAGAAAAGTAATCTAGATCTCACTTGGTTTAGAACTATCCTGGGTGAAATGACAGGGAAAGCATGTCTAATTGATGGTTCTGTTTCTCACGCTCATTTGTTGGAATTTAAACTCAGGAGACTTCAAGGTATATTTCTTCTACAATTTGAATCTGTTCATGTCACAAGTAATAAATAATTATATGAATACCTAATATTATTGCTAAGGAAGACTCAGATAAAATCCACCATGAGTAGCATTTCTAACAAGAGAAGTGCTAGCAACACACTCTCTAGCACACTCCTCTTGACACACACTAGTGGGACCTACAAAAAATTGTGATTTCCAATAACTTTCAGCCAATAAAGAGTGTGTTGTTATAATTTCTCTTCTAACAATCATTAAAACTATCTGATTGAAATGCCAATAGAATCATTAGAATTAAGGCCTTTTTTTTTCCTCAAAATCTATGAACTTTGTTTTTGTTAAAAAATTCTTGTGCGCACACACACACACACACACACATATATTATTTTAATGTGATTAATGTTGGCCTTGATATAATAATTCAGGTGAAAGAGATATACAACTATACACAGGATGACTTAATAACTGAAGACATTTTATTGCTTGATTGCCAAAGAGAGATTTATGTTTGGGTTGGCTTACATTCGGCTGTCAAATCAAAACAAGAAGCTCTTAATCTTGGCCTGGTATCTATATTGAACTCACTGATAGCTTTTACACTAATTGTCACACCATGATGTTTTCACACATACACATTTGAATCTATATGTCATTTCACTTTTATATGGTCTTCATTTAGTCATTCCTTTTTAATACTTCACTCACATTTGAATTATCACCATTAACATATGTTGTGATTACTTTGTACTTCTACTATATTTTTTTTTTCCTGCATGAGTGGATCTCAACCACGGCCCCTAGAACTCTTTGCCAATGCATCCAAGTGCTTCATGAAAATGCCTCTATACTATGCAAGGAGTCATTGTTTATACATCTAATTCACGAAGAGCCAAGTTTGATAGTTGTTTCTCCATTATTCACTAATTATTTGACAGTCTCATCTTAGGAACTAGTTCTTATTCATCTATAAAATGAGTCATGTGATCAAACTCTACGGTTTTAATGTTATATGGACTTACTGTTTCCTGCCATATGTTTTTCTTACAATGGAAATTATAATGAGCAGAAATTTCTGGAAATGGATGTCCTTGTTGAAGGCCTATCCCTGAACATCCCTATTTATATTGTAACTGAAGGTCATGAGCCACCTTTTTTCACTCGTTTCTTTTCATGGGATCACTCAAAAGAAAATGTAAGTCTTCTCCCTTCAAAGTTATAAATATTGATCATAATACTAGGATGACTTATTTTAGGAAGTTCTCAACTTCTCATTGGGAGAGTGGTGGAGCATTATAGGGACTTGAGGCCATCCCCTGCCCCCACCTTCCCCAAAAATACAGATTGATTGCCGAACTCTGCAAGAAAAATTTGTTATATATACCGATGTTGATTTACCTATAAATGTAGTTTTCTGTTTTTATTTCCATTTATTCTCTTATGTACATAATGCTTTCTTCTGCATGCCTTTTTTTAAACTTAGATAATTTATATTCTGGCAAGTAGATAAAATTTTACATTTACTATGTACAACTTTATTCAAAGAATTGGATATACAGTAAAAGAGGAAGTTTGAAATTTGACTGAGGACATGGAAATTTATTTGTCTATTTATGCTTTGATGAAAATGTCACATATATGTAATTCAATTTTTTATATCCTATGATGGCAAATAAATCATTAGTTTAAATGACCCTACTATGTTTTTCAAGTGTTGCTAGATACTCTTTATGTTCTCATTGCTCTTGTTTTCCCCTTATATTCTAGGCTGTTTCTGTTTCTTATGAATTCGGCCACATATTTGTGCTCTTCTGCTGGAAATGTATATAATTAGTTTAACATGTAAAGTGAAGTTTAATTTTATATATTTTTGTATTCCTGAGTAATGGGAATATTTAAGATTGTTTCCTCCCTTCTCCTTCCTTTCTTTCAACATGCTGTACTACATACAAGAAATTTTGAGGGGATTTGGCACCTTTCTTGCATTACATGCCTTGATTATATTTGTCACCCATCTTATAAACTATTTTGAATGAATTGTTGTAGATTGTTGGTAACTCATTCGAGAGAAAGCTTGCAATTCTGAAAGGAAAACCAAAAGCTCTAGAGGTACATCACTGCCTCGGTAGTATTAGAGTTATTATACTGATTTTTCCGGAAGATTTAGGTCTTGCTATGATAACTTAAATAATAATTTCAGAATGTTTTCAGCTCTGATCCTTTCCTTTGTCTTTGTCTTCTTTTCCTTTATTCAGGGACATAATAGAACCCCATTGAAAGCGAACTCCATGCCTTCTACTCCTGATGGTCACAGAAGCATTTCTGTTTTCTCCAATGGCCGTGGAAGAAGTAGTTCACCTATACCTAGTAGTGCAGGCTCAGATCTTAGGCAATCAGGTGATAGGCTTCTTTCTAGCTCTACTCCAGTCGTCAAGAAGCTCTTCGAAGGATCTCCTTCCCAGAGTAGTGCTGGTAATAAGAATCCCTCTCATCAATTAATGATGTGAAATTTAGTTAGTTGGATAATTAGTCAATATGTCAATGCATTACTCTTTACTACTCTAAAGTTTGTATAGTTGGATAATGGATATCATATTCCCCCGTTCTTGAACTTGACTAAGTTATAAACTTATTTACTACTCAAATGTCCAACATATTCCCCCAAATTATAGTGTAGGCCAGTCAATGATCCTGTTCAATAAAGTTTAGGCTGAAATTTGAACCACTAAAAAAATGGAAAGGAATGTGGAGTACTCAAGTGTCACAATATAGAATTATGCCATTCCTCTTATATTCATTCAATTTTTCATCCTTTTTCTTGCTATTTTTTTCTCACTGTTTTTTCTGTATCCTAGAAAAAACAATGACACAGTCTGGTTCTCCAGCAACAGAACTGAGCTCATCTGATGAGACCGCGAGTTTCCCTCAGAAGGATATAAATGTGAATGGTGAGAATATGGCAATATACCCCTATGAGCGACTGAGAGTGGTTTCTGCTAATCCAGTAACGGGCATTGATTTGACAAAAAGAGAGGTACACTCTGAACTCACTCAACAGTCCTTCTAGCATCTTCACCTTGCTTTTTCTTGCTCTTGGAGGATCAATTTGAAAGGCCATTTAATGAATTTGTCTATACATTATTCAGAACTTTTATTATATGAGCTATAGATAGGCATTCACTCTTTTCCTGCTAGACAAGTCTTTGTTTTACTATCCATGACATTGACTGGAATCTACACATTGTGATGAATCTAGGTATATTTATCTAATGAAGAGTTCCGTGAGAAGTTTGGAATGCCAAAATCTGCTTTCTATAAGCTTCCTAGATGGAAACAAAACAAACTGAAGATGTCTCTGGATCTATTTTAGAGCAAGGCCAACTAATGGTTGTGTTTTGTTTTGTGGCACTGTATTGCAACATTTTAGGATGATACAAATATTACCTCATTTGTGTATTAAGCGTTTCAGCTTGAGCTGCTCCCCTTTTTGTGAAATGCGAGTCATATAGTATTTGACCAACTTACTACATATTTATCTCTTCATTTGATCTCATAATGTAATATTATGAAGATGATGCTTTTGGCGCATGCAAGTGGAACTATGTTCTGTTTTTTGCTTGAAAGAAAAACATAGTATAGTGTTTTTCTTCCAGATGCTCAAACAAACTTGTAGTGGAGTTGAAAATCTTTCACAGGGTTGATTGAAACTGTGTTATGATAACGGAAAAAGAGGCTGCCAGGATTCAGTAGTGCATGTATTTGAACAAAGGATGTGCTTATGTGAAAGATAGACTATGTATATCATGCATGTTCAGCTTGGTTACCAAGGAGTTGAAAGCTGTTGGATTGAATGATCCCAGCTTGTAGTTGCTCTCGAATTAGATGACTGTCCGGTTCTATATACTTGGTTCTTTCATGAAAAGTTAGATTGTGGACAACTTGAATTGCTGAGAGATTATCAAAATATAGGGAAACTGGACGATTGATGAATAGTCAGATTTTGATATTTATATCCCAAATAAATAAATAAGGGTAGAAGTCAGTTTAAAGCACCAAATTCTACTGGCTTGTTTAAAGCCATATATAGAGACTTTTGTAGTTTGCAAATTGATTGTCATAGGTTGCTTTAAATCCTTGAGGAATTGGTCATGTAGATCTCTTCATTTAGGTCAGCTTGTAAGAAGGCAGATTATGAGCTGCTGTAAGGGTCAGGACAAGTTTCACAGTTGTGATTTTTACCATTGGAGATTTTTTTTTTTTTTCTGCATAGTCCCTTCATCCGAGTTGAGTAAATCTTTTGGTCACAAGTCTGGCCTTTTTATCTTGCGATAATACCACCCGAATTTGTTTGATTTTGCATATCCATTTGCAAATTATAACTTTCTTGTTGGGAGGCAATTAAGTTGATGATAGTCCAAGTATTGTTTTTAAGGCCTAATCCTTGACAGGCCCCCTAGCATATCCCGCTCGAATATTAATTTCAAAGTTTGAGTATGATGTTACAGGTCAATTTTGAAGGCCTAACCCTTGACAGGTCGCCTAGCATGTTTCCACCTTATAGGCTTTTAAGTAGAAAAAAGAAAACATACTTAAGATATTAAAATGGCCAGGTCAAGTTGAAAAGAATAGCACATGCATGTCAAGTAATAAGCTAGGATTGGGTCTAGAATATTTTAACAAGTCAGACCTATTTAAGAAAAGTAGTATTCGATTCAGTTTACTTCCATTGTTATCCACCCATGTTTTCTTCCCTTCCATTTCCCTTTACCTTTTCCTTTCCTCCTCTAAGCTCCACTCTCTCCTTCTAAATCGGTTAGTTAAGAAATTTTTACCCCCCTTGACTTTTAGAACGATAAATAATGTCAATGTGTATTAGATCTCATAACCGAACCCCACACAACTAAAAAAACCATTTCCATCTGAAAAAAAGGAATAAATTCTCAACAAAAAGTCCAGGGTGACTTCTCCTTACTGCCATCACGGCTCAATATTGTGATTTTGTGAAACATATCTTAATGGGTTGTGTTTGAGTCTAATTGATGACCGTCACAGGTGATTGTGTCGTTTTGTCAATTATTGTGATATTTGAGCATGAATGGTGTTCTATAGTATCAAAGTTTGGCACATTGAATTGAAATGCGATCTTGGCGCTATGATTTTTTAGGTGGTAGTCATTGGTGTGATGACAATTATTAACATTAACAATTGTTAGCTACGTTAAGGACCAATGAAAATAAAAATATTTTAGGATTTTTTTTAAATCACAAAGAATAAAACAAAAAATAGTAAATTAAGGAATCAAAAGTATATGTAAACTTTATTCAATAGTATGATTTTTATATTTTAAATTAAATATTTTTATTTGAATTTGTACATCATAATATGTAATGAAATATTTGCATGATAAATAAATGTATTTAATAATCAATTAATTTAAATAAAAATATTAATGTTAGATGTTTTTTTTTTGAATAATCTTAAATGTTAATACCATAAAAAATGAAAAAAATTGTATTGTACGTGGATAAAATAAGAACATGAAAGTTACTGAAGCGTCGAAACTCAATCCATTTAAATAGGGTCATGCAATCATGCCCAAATTAATATGACATTGGCATGTTGACTTATAACATCGAGGGAATTTGAAACTGTAATGGCTAGCTAATATATGGTTCCAAGATTTCCTTATAAAACTTGCTTGATGTACAGTTTCTGTTTATCCAAAAGCAAAATAAAGACTAAAATTCGCTTGGTGATTTAATGTGGTTAAATAGACGAAGGAAGGTAATCGGTATATTGGAACAAGTATTTTTTTTATCAGCAAAATTAAATTTTATTATAAAAGGTGAAATGAGTACAATTCCAATATCTATTCAAAACATTTGATTTAAAAGATACAGTAAACAATGAACATAGTTTTAAAATAAATATTGAATTGTTGACTGTGATTAAACAGAATGATCGGGACTGTTTCACAAACTTGAATGGTGAATACCAAGTCAGCCTGTATACCTGCAAGGGAGACCATGTTGTTGACGTGAAAGAAGTGAGTTGTTCTCAACTTTGATAATTAACTACTTCCGTTGTCTGATAGTGTGAATCTCCTTTCCTAGAAAGAGCGATTTTAGCATCGGTTATTTAAATGATCATCGTTATGTTCCACAATCTACATCGATTCTAAAAACCGATGCACCCAAAATGGGCGTCGGTTAAGTCAAAAACCGATATGAATAATATATACAACATCGATTTTAAAAGAATCGATACTATATATTTCGTATCGGTTTTATAACAAACGATGTAGTAAATACCTTTCCGCATCCGGTTTTAGAATAACCGATGTTGTTAGTGATTCTCTGTCAAATATTCTCCACAGTGTGCGTTTTCAGCATCACTTTTATTAATGATGTTGAAAATGATCTACTTTAACTACGGTCATTAAAACAATCGATGCTATAAATGATCTTTCTAATTGTGATGCCTAATCTCTTAATGAAAAATTTAGATAAGAACTGGAACTTATTGTGTCTAATTTTCTAATTTTTTTGAAGATTTTTTTTTTTACCATGATTGATAGCTTTAGATGATAATATTAATGATGATCACTTCTGAGCTTATACATGTTAGTTTCCAGACAGCATAGCTCTTAGCACCATTTTCTTTTCTTTGCTTTCAAACTATCATGAGTTGCTTGATTTTTCACTTGTATTTCTTATAATACTTTGCCTACATGTCTTTATGTTTAACTGGAATTTGATTAGTA
>CM023958.1:6727138-6756974 GCA_013407115.1 Glycine latifolia
GATGGTGTTGTTACTCTGGTTGACGCAAAGCATGCTGGTTTTCATCTAGATGATGTTAAGCCAAAAGGTGTGGTCAACGAGGCTGTGGAACAGATTACGTATGCGGATCGTATAATTGTAAATAAGGTATTCATTCTTGTGGTAGAATGAATTTAGTTCTGCTGTGTAAATGAAACATTTGGATTATTTACAAGGCATATATCAGTTATGACTTGGTAACTAGTCAGCCAACTGATGGATATATTATTTTTATTGTAGTATGGTCAGCCTTGTCTTTCCATATATTTGATATTGACTTATTCATAAGATGAATACTTTCTTTCTTTATACCTGAAACAGTAGGCTAATAATCTTTTGTCTATCTCGAACCAGACTGACCTAGTTGGTGAATCAGACATTGCTTCTTTGGTCCAGCGGATAAGGGTTGGTGTCTTTCTCTTCCTATTCTATCTAAGAGTTTAGTTTTTATTTTAATTTTTATTTCATTATTTTGAGCTCCATATGAACGTGGCTGTGTTTTTAATTCAGAAAATAAACAGCTTGGCCAACTTAAAGTGGACAGAGTATGGAAAAGTTAACCTGGATTATGTTCTTGGCATTGGGGGCTTTGATTTGGAGAGGTAGCTTTTTGTTCTTGTTTCCTATTTCCTGGATTTGCATTGTTTAAGAAAAAGGCAATCTAACTTTGGGCTTTCTTCTTCTCTGCACAAGGGGTTTCTTATTGATCATATGGTTCCTATATGACTATACCCTTTCATATTTAAACTGCTCTAATATATCTTGGTCTTTTATACTGAAATTATCCTCATTTTTGTAGTTGACCAGTTATACTGAAATTATTTTTATTCGTCTACTATCCATAGTCCATAGAAATATATCTTTGAGAACTGTTGGTATTAATTCTTGTCCTCCATGGTGACAATGCTCATGGTAGTATTACTCACATTCCTTTACCCTTGTCCAACTTATTGCTTCAGTGCTTTGTGATCCAATAACCTTACATGGATATTTCAAATTTTCTGCTTCAATATTATCATTATCTTTCCGAATCTTCATAAGTTCATATATAAATGATGGGCTTTCTTGATCTTCTACTAGGATTGAGAATGCCATTAATGATGAAGGTGCAAAAGAAGATCATGACCACAAGCATGAGCACCATGACCATGATCATCACCACCATCACCATGATCATTCCCATGGCCACAAGCATGGTACCTATTATTTTGCCTTGAGTCAGAGCTGTTTTAATGCCATTTTGTTCTTGTTTGTAGCACTAGTCACAATGCACTGGTTGCTTCTCAATTCATTCTGTTGTTGGGAATAAAAATTATTTTGTTTTGTGTACAGAACACCATGATCACCACTCTCATGATCATAGTCACGATCCTGGTGTTTCATCTGTCAGCATAGTTTGTGAAGGAAGCTTAGATCTTGAGAAGGTTAGACATTGACGTATACTTAATGCTAAGTGTATCAATTTCTCTTTTCCATTTGGATGCTTCGGCAGTGCCTTTTATTCCAGATGTTTATGTACATGTAAAAACTAAAATGTCAATGTTGGCATTTGCATACTAAAAGGATACCTTTTTCAGGCTAACATGTGGCTTGGTACCTTGTTGCTGGATCGTAGTGAAGACATTTATAGGATGAAGGGCCTTCTGTCTGTTCAAGGAATGAATGAGAGATTTGTCTTTCAGGTAAGTTTAAATTCCTTAAAAAATTCCATGTCTTGTCTATTTGTTGTTGTTCTGAATATTGTTGTTATTGTCCATCAATCAGGTGAACAGTTTCTCTCCTTTGCCCACATCGATTCTGACTATTATTGTTTATGTTCAGTTTCGCAGAATTAAACATAGTTTTTTCTGTAACAGGTAGTTCATGACATATTTCAAGGTTCACCTGAAAGGTTGTGGGGTCCTGATGAACCAAGGATAAACAAAATTGTATTCATAGGGAAAAACTTGGATGCTAAGGAATTGGAAAAGGGATTCAAGGCCTGTTTACTATGATACTAAGAAGTTCACTACCGTGCTTCAATTATATCTCTTTCGGCCAATGATTGAATGATACACGTTTAAGATGTATGAGTGTGGCTATATATACCATGTAGAACTCTGTACTGACCGACTGCATATTTAGTGAAAAAAATGTTCCATTTCTAGAAATACCTTCAGTCCTTCATGTGGCTTCAAATGTGATTGCGTTGGTTTTAACGATTTTTTGTTGTGGTTTCAATTAGTCAAGTGTTGTTTTAAGAACTTTAACTGTGTTAAGAAAATTCAATAGAGAACATCGAACATGTACACAAATCAAAGGACATTAATCAAAATTAATGACAGCATGAATAAATTCAAGCTATTAATATTATATTCACTTTTCGATGTCATGACTATAAAAGTTCCCTTCTAATTATTTATTTTTATACTTTTAAACACCATACAGAATTTCATACACCAATGAATCACATGCAAACTAACACTACAGTGAAATGTATGGTGTCGAGTTCATCTATGATGTGCTGGTCCTCTTTCACAAGTACAGCGTATCCCATGACATTCTCGTACTTATCAGTCCCACCAATGACGGCAACTTGGGAGTGTGGTGAAACAGTCCTATGAAGCCCCAAACAAGCTTATGCTGCCTGTGAGCTCAATGCTCTGGCCAGTACTAAGGAGCTAACTATGTAGAACCCTTGTGCCCTACCAAGTTCCAATTACCACAACCGCACCCAGTTCATGTACTTAACTGGTCATTGATCACCGTGGTGGAGCCAAACATGAATTTCTGCAGTGTAAAACCATGCAAGAAGGTTTCCGGCCGAATAAAAGTCCGGTTGTTGGTTCCTGTGGCAACATTGATGTTTCCTGGGTTGAATAGGATGGTTTTTCTTTTCCTCGATTACGTTGCTGATGAAGCAGATTTTACTGCTTATATAATTTGGCTGTGGTGGTGGAAGTGGTGAGAGAGTCTCTAATCTTTCTATTTATTGTACTAGATCCTACTCTGTCCCTAACATTAAATGCAGCATAGCCATTCGCACCATAGTTCTCTCCAATGCCCCCAATAACTGCAATATGACCCAAGATTGTAAATTTGGTTTAAGATATAGTAATATAATAAACACCAAGAGTTGAAAATTAAATTAATAGTAATTTTAGTTTGATATATAGTATTAAGTTGTTAATTAAATTAGCTCCTCAAATATATAAAATTGTCATCAAATTTGTTTATATAATAAACTAAAGTAATAATGTGAAAAAATAAATATAATTAAAATTTTATTTCTCTAATAGATTAATTTAGCGAAAAAAATCAAACATTAATGCCTAACCTCACTGAACTTGATTCTTTTTTTCCTTTTCTCATTTTGGACTTGGTGTGCCTAACTCTGGTCTCTCCCGCAGTCACCAAATCGCCGTTCCCAGTCACCGAAAACTGAAAAAGTAGATAACATTCCTGGCATATCTGAAACATTCTTAGCTAACCAACAGTGCTTTACATATGAGCACTACAAAAAAAAAAAAAGCCTATTTCAAGCGGACAATATTCCATTGATAATTTTAGCATTTTTGACGGATTTTTCCGACGAAAAATATTTTCCGATGGATTATTTTTCATCAGAAATATTCTGTAGAAAATTTAAGAATTTCCGCCGGATTATTTTCTGTGGAAAAAATTCTGTTGGAAATACTTAAGTTACCGGCGGAAATTTTCGTCGAAAAATATTCCCTGGGAAATATTTTAATTTTCGACATAAAATAGGAGCTTTAATTTTTTTTACATTTATAAATTATTTACTTTGCATTAAACATGTAAGATATTTGCTTTACTCATTTGTTTTAATATTTTTATTATTTTCTATAAAATAATAAAAGACATACTATTATACTTGTAAGATGTAAAAACATTTATAATATTATTGTAAATAATTTTATTGAACAATTTTTTATTCATAATAATGCCAGTCATTATCTAATAACTAAAAGGAAGGATAAACAAAAATTCCATCATAAATAATATTTAGAGGATAAATATTTAACAACTCTATTTTTTAGTGTGTGTAATTACTTTAAGTACGATATTAGTGTTGTTTATTAAATAATTATTAAATTTAATTTTTTTTAAATATATTAATTATAAATAAATTAAAATTTAAAAGAACTAAAACCATAACTTCAATGAACCGTACCATAAACCAATGTAGGAGTGAAAAAAATGATTTAAACTTAATTGGTTTTGAATTGAACTTTAATCAAATTTATTTAAAGTCAAATTGACTAATTTAAAATGATGTAAATTATGATTTTCAAAACAAAATCGGTGATGTTTTCCACTTGTATTGTTATTTTTAATAGTTCATTTAAAATATTAAAATTTATTTTAAAATGTAAAATTATTTTGGTTTGACTATTTTAAAGTGATTCCAATTTTTTTTTTATAAAATCACTTTAAATGAAGTTGTTCACATTATGATTTCTTTTTAAAGTGCGGAATATTTTCTTAATTTAGCCTCTAAAATTAAGTTTCTTACAAATTATTTCTTTTTAAAAAACTGAGACAAGCTAAAAAAATGTTAAATTATTGTTCAAGAGAATAAAAAAAAACATAAATAAATATTTAAATTATGTAATATGTACATTTTTTTTTCTACTTTAATTCAAAACTTTGAACTTCGTTTACTTTATTTTTTTTTTTAATTTCTTTACTGGGACTGCATAAAGGCCAATAAAGTATAAACTATTTTTATAGTACATATTATGTTAAGTTTAGTAAATACATTGTGTTTTTTAGATATTTTTCATTACTTAAAAATGTTTAAATAAATTTATATTTTGATAAAACAAACGTTTATTTATTTTAAATGTTTTTCTAATCGAGACACCCTTTTTTAAACGAGATTAAGAAAAAAAGATTTTCTGGTCCTCAATCACTGCATGATATATTTGCTCGCTTTCCTCATTTTTGTAATACTTACACACTTAAATAACTTGCGAGATAAATTTCGACATATAAAACATTCAAAATAATAATTTAAAAAAGCAAAGGAGTAATTTTAAAATTTAAACCATCAATCATCACTGTTATGCACCAAATCATTTGCCTGTCCAACTAACGTTACTTATATGCCTTTTGTTGATTTCAAATTTTACTTTAATGGTCAAGAAGTAATAAAAATAATATTACTAACACATATTTGATATATAATGATTGATTTGAACTTCATTCAATCAAGTCCAATGTGACTTTAGAGTAATATATATACTAATAATTTATTAAAACCCAATAAGGTCCAATATTATTGTTGATGTGGTTTGACATTATGCTTTGTGTATTATATATGTATCCTTTTAAGCTCCCATTTTAATTAAGTCATATAAAGGTAATTATTAAATGCTAGTAATGATATAGTTATAAAATAAGTTTTGGTGTATTATAAAATAAGTTTTGGTGTATTATTTGAACTAATTGGGACGTTATAATTAAGTAAGTAAAAGTTAATAAAAATAATTAAACTATAAAAATATCATAATAAAAAAATTCATATATCTATTTAGTAAAGAAAAATAAAACAAAATGCTTATATTTTAGTCTTTTATTTCGATTAGGGGACCGGAATAGTCTTAGGTTCAATAAGGCTCAGCTTATTTTTATTGATGTTTTTAATATTTTTTATAAAATAATAAAATTATTTATGTAAAAATGTAAAATGATTTTCTATTCTAAATGAAATAAATTAATTCCAACTTTTTTTTAATATGATATATGTAATAATTTTGCATAAAGTATTATTGAAAATATAGTCAACAAAAGTTATTTCTAAACTAATCATGAATTATTTTAACTTAGGATAGAAAAAGAGCAAAGCATGAAATTGTTGTAAGAGCATTCGAATGATTCATGCTAATCGCGTAGCACATGGCGTGATGCGCGTCAACTATTCGAATCAAACATGACCAAGTTGCATTACCACACTGATCGCGTGGTATGTGACGCTACTAGTGCCACGAATTTGAATTTAATGAACATTTTTACAGTTATGGCGCTGATCGCGTGAAGTTCCACGCTACTCGCGCCACTAGTTCGAGCTAATCTTGCGTTAATTGATCATTCACGCTAATCGTGTGGACGACGGCGCTACTAGCGCGAACAATTCGTACCTGAAAGCCAACATGAGCTTTTTCACGCAAGCCGCGTTGATGCTAGCGCTACTAGCGTCAGATGTTCGAATGAAAAGACTCATTTGAGTAATTTCACGCTACTCGCGTGAGGTATGGCGCTAGTCACGCCACAAGCTCGAATCAAATACCCTTTAATTACCATTGACGCGAATCGCTTATACTTGGTGGCTTGATGTTATTATTGGTTTGGTTATATATATTTGATTTTGTACTTGGATTGTGAAGCATGAATGCATCATATATTCTTCGTTGCTGGTATAATCTTGATATAATAATAATAATAATAATAATAATAATAATAATAATGATGATGATGATTTTTAGTTACCACTATGTTAAAAAGACTTATTTCAAATAAGTGATTTAATGGTGGTTAAAAAAGTGTTAACATTGTTTCTTCTTTAAGATTGGTATGATAAATTCACTATATTTTTATAAGTGCAGAACAAATTAAAATCTATGATATATTAAAAGAGCAATTCAAATTGAATTGAATTTTTTAGAAAGGAAAAATATAATTTAATACCTTCAAAGGGTTATTTGGAAAACAAACAAACCAGTCAATCAATACCAGAATATCAATATCATAATTCATATCTTCCAGTAATATTCTTCGAACTTGATAAAGAATTTTTTAAAAAAAAATCTCTTATCTAAAAAATCATAAAAGACATTTAATATTTTATTCAATTATATTAATAATTAGTAAAAAAAAAAATACTCAATACCAGAATAATATATCAATATCATATAACCCAGATATAAGAAAGTATTAAATTAAAAAAAAAAAAGTCTTACGTTGAAATATAAAAGGCATTGAATAAAAAAAAACAGAGACAAAGGAAATGAGTAAGGGTTGAAGTCATTTTGGATCTTAAAAGCGTGGTTTAAACGAAAAGAAAAGGATTAGAAATGAGTAAGGGTTGTAGACGCCGACGTAGGTGGCGTAGGGGGAGGTGAAGACTTGGCTCTGATCCTCGAGACAGTAATTGGCCTGGGCGACGGCGATGGAGAAGTCGCCGGAGGCGTGGGGCTTCAAGTCAGTGTGCCAGAGAAGTCCGTCGGCACGGCGGCGTCGGAAACAGCAATCCAGAGGGGCCGTAGCACAAACGCAGCATGATCTGACTCAGAGCGAGTGCGTGGAGATGACAATTTATTTAAACGACGACGACGATGAGGTTGAGTTAGGGAGATTAGGTTAGGTTAGGTTTGGCATCTGAAGAAGAATGAGAGAGAGAGAAATGGGAGTGGCGCGTTTGGAGGCTGAATCAAAGATATGATATGTAAATGTAATTATGTATGCTTGGTGGTGTTGTTGGTTGAGTTTACGCGTATTTTACAATACAATATAAAATACAACTTGTCTTGTGTTTGTTGGTATTGGGCCTTTTCTTTTCTCACTTCTTTCAAATTTTCACTTTTCTTTTCTCCACTCAAACCTCTACTCTTTTTTTTACTACACATGTCTTTTCCTCTCATGTTTCCACTTTGGAGACTCACAAATAAAATGTCACAAAACAATTATTATTATTAAGTAAAGAGTGTTTAATAATTATATATTATCAATTTAAAACTTTTACTTTGTTAATCAATTAAATATCATTTTCTGTAGTTTTTCTTCATTTTTGATATCAGTCTAAATCTTATAAAATGTTATGGTAAAACTTAACAAATTGTATATAAAAACTTTAACATTATTAATATGGTTTCTTATATGATAATTTATTATTACATAAAACTGCATTAAACTATTAACATATAACATATTTTCTCTTAAATACATGCTAAATTGGAAATATGATATATGAAAATAACTAAAATTATTTATGGAAAATTTATCATTCATTCCATGTGAGACTTGACTGTTAAGATAAAATTGGTATACTTTTAGAAAGTAATTTAATTGAAAATTGGAATTTAATAATAATACTGAATTTATTAATATTATATTTATTTTGTTCAGTAAAATATAATATATTTATTTTGTTTTACTGTCTTAAAATTACATAGTTATTTATTAATTAAAAGGCTTAAATTTGTTTTCTAACAGAGGTTTAAATATGTCAAAATATATTAGAATATACTAATATTATTTTTAAATTAGTATAAAAAGTTTAAAATATATTATACTTTTATTTAAAATCAATATTAAGATTTAAAAAACACGTGTAAAGTAAATACATTATACATTAAATTTTTTAAACTAATTTAGTAATTGGTATGAATTTAGTAATAACACTGTTATAGTTCGTTACAATTACAACCGCCTCCTGACTAACTAACTATATACTAATCTTTGAAGTTGCTACAGTTCGTTACAATTACAACCGCCTTCTGACTAACTAACTGTATATTAATCTTTGAAGTTGCTACAGTGATTATTTTGTTAACAAAAGAAAACAAGAAAATGAATATCAATTTTCTCTTTCGAAATAGGCAATTTTCTCTTCAAGTTAGTCCCCATGAAACCATTCTTTCCGTAAAAGAAAGAATTCTAGACATGGGAAAGGTTCCAAGAGTTCGAACAGGCGATATCAGCCTTTCGTACGGTGATGCTCTCCTCGACCACCAGACAGTCTTCGAATGTCATTTGCAGGAAGAAGTACTGGTTCTGCTGGACATTGAAGTGCAACCTTTAAGTGAAGAAGATTTTCCCGATTTTCCCGAGAATATACCTTCTCTCCCCGTACTGTCACAAAATGTTCCCGCCCCCGCCCGCATCCACCATTGGAATCCGTCCCTTGAGCTACTACTCCCAACCGAGCTGCCGGAGATCATCCCATTGCCGCAAAGTAAGTAAAGACTCTTTCTTTATCCCTCGTTCTATTCTTTTAGTACGAAATTTTATAAAAATAAAAATTTGATGCATGTATATGATAATAAACATTTGTGAGTCAATAGTGTTTTGTTTATAAACAGTTAGGAGTATGCATGTGTTTCACTTTCATGTTATAATGGCGATTAATGATGTTGGTATCTCAATAGCAATTGAAGATAGACATCGGATAAAATGTGTGCTTTTTTCTTTTCTTTTCTTTTTTTCCTGTGATAGAGCTCTAGGACTGCAAACTGGTCATTACGCCAATTGGAGTGTTTCGGTGTATGGAAGTGAGCACACGTGTGTGCGCGTGTGAAGTGGTGAACCTTTTCATGGACATGGATCGTGTCATGTCAAATTTTATGAAGTACTAACTTTTATAAAAATAAAAATTTGATGCATGTATATGAAAATATAATATATATGATACAAAATTTTGGTGTAGTATTTATAATATTGAATATTTTATTATATATTAACATCATTAGCAATTATGTGTGTATATAATATATTTTTATTAATTAAAATATAGTAGATAAATACATTAAAAACTATAATATAAAAATTTATAAATTATTTTGAAGAAACAAAATGTAAGAGTAAAATTAGTTTAAGTGTTAAAATTTTATATAACAAACTGTACTAGGATAAGGTTTACAAGCATGTTATCTAATAAAGTGTTTGACAGAGTGACATTAAATAAAGATAAAAATTTAAATTAAAATAAAGTGTAAGTATATATTTAATTGGAAGAGGTAATTGCTCTCTCACTTTGGGGGCTTTTTGTTCATGATTGTTTTGATTGGTGGTAGATAAAGTTTATATTTTTGTGACAATTTGATAAGTGGGTAGTGGAAAAAAAAATGTTTTTTTTTTTTTTTTTTGTGGCAGGAGAGAAAGAATTGGAAATGGCTACTAATGTAGAGGCTAATGGTGGTGGTGGTAAGAGTGATGTTTCTGCCAAGGTTCCAGCAGTGGCACATCCTTTGGCTGAAAAGGCTGATGAGGTTGCATCCAACATTAGTTACCATTCTCCGTTCAGTGTTATGTTTCCCCCTTTCAAGTTTGAGCTGGAACAAGCTTACTATGCCACTGCCGAGAGTGTTCGTGATCGTCTCATTCGGGTACGATGATGCACTTCTTGGATTGGAATTTGGATGTCTATAATAATCATTTGTGAGTCAATAGTGTTTTGTTTATAAACAGTTAGGAGTATGCATGTGTTTCACTTTCATGTTATAATGGCGATTAATGATGTTGGTATCTCAATAGCAATTGAAGATCGACATCGGATAAAATGTGTGCTTTTTTTTTTTTTTTCCCTGTGATAGAGCTCTAGCACTGCAAACTGGTCATTACGCCAATTGGAGTGTTTCGGTGTATGGAAGTGAGCACACGTGTGTGCGCGTGTGAAGTGGTGAACCTTTTCATGGGCATGGATCGTGTCATGTCAAATTTTAACATGATAAAGTCGTGTGTAAGAGAGGATCCATTCCCATCTTTTTATGCTTTTCCACATGACAGCTTGATTCAATAGCTTGAATTGAACTGGAATTTTGGCACATTTATAAATTCTGGTTGATATTTGTAATCAAGGTGCTAGTTGTGAATCATTTCTTTGGAATCTATTCAAGATAAAACCTACATAAATAAAGGGTAATTAAATTATGCCAAATACATTGAATAAGTTCTTCAAATTTTGTTAATAGGTTGTTCTCTCATCACTACTGGTTTAAGTCCAAGGTTGGTATACTTGAATTGTTTGTTTGCATAGGACTAATGCTGTTGTTGTACATTGATGATAACCCTTTCAGCAATGGAATGAAACGTACCTTCATTTTCACAAAGTTGATCCCAAGCAAACTTACTACTTATCGATGGAGTTCCTTCAAGGTCGAGTTTTGACCAATGCCATTGGAAATCTGAACATCCAAGATGCATATGCCAATGCTTTGCGCGAATTTGGACTTAAACTTGAAGAAATAGCAGAGCAGGTAATAAAAAATTACAATCTGTATATGAAATTGAAAGAACACTGGCCTACTGTATCTTATGCTAAAATTCAATTTTATTATAAAGAATGGGAGCAGCAGATGCTGAACTCATCGCACCCTACTTTGTCATGCATAGAGACTTTATATCATGCTAAAAACCAACTCGCCTTAAATCTTAAGCTGTTAGATGGTGCTACATGAATGGTTTACATCTCTAACACCAAGGATTTATTTATGACGTGAAATAAAACATGATTTATGAGAAAGGATGGTTTGTCTGTGATTTTGATTCTTGGAAATATTTCAAAAAATGTAAAATCATGCAAAAAAGCAAGCATTATGTGTTAAAAAGTTCAAAAAGAAAAAAGAAATGTAGATAGGTAAATAGTGCAATGAGTACTGAGCAATCTTATGCTATCTTATGATTGTCAAATTATGTAATTGATAGATAACTTGTGTCGAGATTCATCCAAAATAATTTACTTGATTTCTATTTCTTAGACTTTTAATCACCATGGAATAGTTTTGATAAATTCAACAATCATTTTTGACAATGAAAGCATTTTCCAAAAGTCTTCATTTCTTCACATGTATGGTTGGTTTTAATATCTAGTGTATAAAAATCATTTGCTGGACCATTAAACATGCAACTTTACAGGAGAAGGATGCCGCACTAGAAAATGGTGGTCTTGATAGGCTTGCTTCTTGCTTTCTGGATTCCATGGCAACACTTAATTTGCCTTCTTGGGGGTATGGTTTGAGGTACAGATATCAGCTATTTAAGCAGAGAATCACAAGGGAAGGTCAGGAGGAAGTTGCAGAAGACTGGCTTGAGGTTTGGTCTGTCTCCTTTATTTTAAATCTCTGGAGCTATTTCACATATATCATGGGATACTAATGTGTAAAATCAAATGAAAACTAAACAGAAGTTTAGCCCCTGGGAAGTTGGGAGGCATGACATTTTGTACCCCATCAGATTCTTTGGTCATGTTGAGGTTAATCCTAATGGAAGGTAGGTGTAAATATACCGAGTTACTTTATAAAATCAGTTTTAGGCTGTTGATTTATGATTATCTTTGATGGTGAAAACATAATCCTTTTTTCTTTAAATGATATGAAAGTACTTACAGTTTGGTGTTTATACAAGCCGAAAATGGGTTGGAGGAGAGGTTGTGCAAGCACTGGCTTATGATGTGCCAATTCCAGGTTACCAAACCAAGAACACTATCAGTCTTCGCCTCTGGGAGGCAAAAGCGAGTGCTGATGGGCAACATGATGCTGCTTCAGTGCATCGCTCACAAGCTCAACAGGTTGGTATCCGTGAATTTTCATTACTGTTCAAGAATAACTAGGTGGGTGCCTATTGTCTGTGACTGTAGTATTTATAATAGATTAATAGTTGTTTTTCTACCTGCAAAGATCCTGTTACACAGTTACAGTAATAAGAATGAAATTCTAACAGAGATAAGCATGCATTTGCCATTATATTATCTTAAAACAAATTCTATTGAATTTAGTTATGTCCCCAACCCCCATAATCCCCTCTCTTTGTCCTTGGTGCCTGTAAAAAAAAATCAAGCAAAAATTCTGTGAAGCAGTTCTATATTAAATTGTGTTTGTAGATTTGTGCAGTTTTATATCCTAGCGATACCACAGAAGGTGGAAAACTTCTACGGTTGAAGCATCAGTTCTTTCTCTGCAGTGCATCACTCCAAGTAAGTTAAACCCACTTGATAATTTGCCTTTTCGTGCTAAGTGTTCCTTATAGTATTGTTCTTTGTTCTCATTCAAAATAAGAAGCTAGGATTGAAACATTCAGCAGTGGTGGTAGGTGAGTGACTGTATAATGTTGATGTGATGTTATGTTAATTTAAAGTCTAGGATTCACCTTCATTTTGAAGTTCTAAGAGATATTATCAGTTATCACTAATTCACTATCCCCTCTTAGTCAATTGATGCAACAAACAAAATATTCTAGTTTCTGTTGGGACTTAACTTAATGAATGCCTTAGCTGACAACCCTCTCTTTATGTAACAAAGAATGTTACTAGTATTATAGATTTAATGGCATGGATTTTTTTCACATGAGAATCAATTTGGAGTCTAGTTACATAATTCATTCTTGCCAAATACCGAGAACTTAGGTTACATCTTTTGTTTGACATCCTTTCCTTACTGTTGTCCATTCCTATCTTGGACCTATAACAGGACATAATATCCCAATTTAAGGAGAGGAGACAAGGGCCTTGGAACTGGTCAGAGTTCCCAACAAAGGTTGCAGTACAGTTGAATGGTACTCACCCAACACTTGCAATACCAGAGTTGATGCGATTACTAATGGATGATGAATGGCTTGGATGGGATGAAGCATGGGATGTGACATCAAAGTCAGTAAATTGTAGATAATGTTTTTAGGAATGGTTATTTTCCATTTTCTTTATTCCACCATGCCTCACAGTTGTAGTGTATTACTGCATACCTCATTACCTCGCCACTAAATCTTGATGCTACATCTTAACCAGGACTGTTGCTTACACTAATCATACTGTCCTCCCTGAAGCACTAGAGAAATGCTCTCAACCTGTAATGTGGAAACTGCTTCCACGCCATATGGAAATCATACAAGAAATAGACAAGAGAGTGAGTTGCTCACCTTCCATGTTTCTTTTTTATTAACTCCATGAAAGGTGTACTGATATATTTCAATATGGAAATCATGAAATGCTTGCAGTTCACTACAATGATAAATACAACCCGATTGGACCTTGAGAGTGAGCTTTCCTCCATGCGCATCTTGGACGATAATCCCCAGAAGCCAGTAGTTCGGATGGCAAATTTGTGTGTGGTTTCTTCTCATGCGGTATGTGGTGCACTTTTTTGAAAGAAAAAAAAAAAAAAAGAGAGAGTCTCATCCATCTTACTATGTTCTTGTTTTAGATCCTCTTAAATCTCCAAAGTCAATGAGTTCCAATATTGGTTTAGGAAAAACATTAAACTGAATGTTTTTAAACAACTTAAATCAAATTCCAGTTACAGTGTTACTCTAGCAAGTATATTTCCTGCATGTTGTTTTATTTTCTTGAAGACTTCTTGGTTGTCAAGAACCTCTGTGAAGTTAAACTGGAAAGCACAGTTCACTTGTATTTCCAAACTCAGCTAGTGTCTAATAGTGGCATTGGGATAAAGGTTAAACTGAACATTTGAAATGAACGTAAATCAGAGTCTTGTTGAAGTGTTACTCTAGCAAGTAGCAAGCACATTACCTGTAAAAAGTTAATTTGCTCTCTTGGGTTTATGTCGTTGATCAATGAATACTACAGTTATGCAGAAAATGGATTGACCAATCCCAAAGTTATCTTCTAACTAGCACTACAAAGAAAGGCAAAAAAGCTACATACCAGGAGAAAAGAGTACTGTGGAAAGATATTACAACGAGAAAATAAGGGATAAAAAAAAAGGAGAAAATAGTGAAATATTAATGTAGATTTCATTAACCTTAGTGTATATTATTCTTGTGATGGTATCATGGTTCTTCAAAGCGAAGAATCTTTGTTAAATTAATATTGTAATATGCTCTAACCAAATGTTATGATCGATAGAAAAAGATCTGTTAAAATGCAATTTATCCTCTACCATCACTTCCTACCATCCATCTCACTGAAAAACTATTGCAAGGTAAGAGTAGTAATCTAAGAAGTAAGAACTAAAGGTGGTCAGTGTAGGTGCCCTAATTTATAAATTAATTATGTTGTCTAAGATAAGGAATACCAACCAGCCTTTTATGGCTCTACATGACTATTTCCTCAATGTTCTTTACTTATCCAACTTACTCTATTTTTCTTAATTATTATTTTTCTTTTTTTCCTATAACCCTGTTGTTTATGTTTGTGGAAATTGAATTTTATTTACTTCTTGGTGCTTATCTCGTTGTAGGTGAATGGTGTTGCTCAGTTACACAGTGATATATTAAAGTCAGAATTATTTGCAAATTATGTTTCAATATGGCCAACAAAGTTCCAAAATAAAACCAATGGGATTACACCTAGAAGATGGCTCCAATTTTGCAACCCTGAGCTTAGCGGGATAATCACCAAGTGGTTAAAAACTGATAAATGGGTAACCAATCTTGACTTGTTAACAGGTCTCCGTCAGGTAAGTACCCTAATGCTTATTCTCTACAGTAAATGATTCCTCGTACTAGTTCACTACAGTATTCTAACATTAAATTCCTGGTGTGTTTTTTACCTCTAGTTTGCTGACAATGAAGATCTGCAAGCAGAATGGCTGTCTGCCAAGATGGCTAGTAAGCGGTGCTTGGCACGGTATGTTTTGCAGGTGACAGAGGAGAGCATTGACCCAGATAGTCTGTTTGACATTCAAGTCAAGCGTATCCATGAATGCAAGAGGCAGCTACTTAACATTCTTGGTGTGATTTATAGATACAAGAAGCTAAAGGTATGAGAAACAGCCTGGTGTTTTATTTTTTAAACCGCCTGCTGTTTGGTAGGGTAAGTTTGTGATATGCCAACCTTTCTAATTTACCAATATTTTGTTTTACCACTTTTAACCCATATTCATGATGAGTCATGATCACCTGTGTCCTTATCCTCGTACCAGAGCAGCTATTCTAACATTTTATTTTTTGCACAGTAATATTTAGCAACATCTGTGTCTCATACAAATTCATCAACACTGTCTAGTATAGTATTTCATCTGCTTTAATCTAGGAGATACCAATATACTGTCAGACGTATTTTTTAAAATACCCCAGTATTATACAAAATATATACTCTACGCTGAAGATAATTGTTATAACTTTAATAGGAGATGAGCCCTGAAGAACGTAAAAAAACTACTCCGCGCACAGTGATGATTGGAGGAAAGGCATTTTCAACATACACAAATGCTCTCAGGATAGTCAGGCTGGTGATTGATGTCGGTGCCATTGTCAACAGGGACCCTGAGGTCAATAGCTACTTCAAGGTAACTTAATTTTGTACAATTTCCTAGATAAAGTCCTTTTGTTTGGAAAATAGAAAAATTTAGGATACTATTTTTCTGTATATTATCATATACTTATCTGCTTATGATGGTTCCATGTCAGGCCCCCAAATATGATTGTGCATATCAATAGTAAAAGAAATTATGGATCCCATATATCCTCTGTTTTTCATTCTATTATTTTGTAGCGGGATAATTTTTCAGAGCTCCACTTTTCTGGCCAAGTGCTTGGAGTAGACTTATTATATGTATATTTTCCCAATTGATTGCAATAAATGTTTATGATACTGTGATTTTGACCACTTTCATGTTACTAGTATTGGCAATGTAAAAGACGAATGGGGAAACCTTTAGATCTGTGGGACTATACCTAGATTCATAATTTTATATCTGCCTTGATTACTTGACTTATCATCCTCATATGCATACATGTCTACTGCATGAACATGTGCATCATGTATCTGCATGATTATTAAACTTATTCTTAGTTGGGAACAAAATCTAAACTGTTCTTATTTAACTTTTTTTGTCAGGTTGTGTTTGTTCCAAAGTACAATGTGTCTGTGGCAGAGGTGCTGATTCCAGGAAGTGAGCTTTATCAGCATATTAGCACCGCAGGCACGGAAGCAAGTGGCACAAGCAATATGAAATTTGCTTTGAATGGGTGCCTTATAATAGGTACCTTAGATGGAGCCAATGAGGAAATCAGGGAGGAGATTAGTGAGGAAAATTTTTTCCTTTTTGGTGCCACTGCGGAAGATGTCCCTCGACTGAGGAAGGAACGAGAGAATGGACTGGTATGCAGTTAAATTGATGCATGTTTTGGTACCAATTATTTTCCATGAAATAATAGGTTTTTTCTTTTCAAAGTCTCTTTCAAAAAGGGTGTCAATTTGCAAAAACAAATGACTATTTTTTTCAAAATAAGCTAATTCAATTTAAACACATGTAACTTTAAATTCCTACAAAAGTAATTCTATTAACATCACTTTTTTTTTATAGTTTAAACCCGATCCTCGATTTGAAGAGGCAAAGAAGTTTATTAGGAGTGGGGTGTTTGGAAGCTATGACTATAATCCATTGCTCGAGTCTTTGGAAGGAAATTCTGGTTATGGTCGTGATGATTACTTTCTAGTTGGTCATGACTTCCCAAGCTACATGGATACTCAAGCAAAAGTTGATGAAGTGTACCGGTAAGACTCAATCTCGTACACATTCTCATGTTTTAGTTTCCTCTACTTGTTTGTCATCAAAACAAAACCCTTTTTGTATAGTTACACAAGTATTTTAGAATCTTAATGTATGAACTTTAAACTTGCTAGCATGCATCCAAAATGGTTTAGTCAAACTATTAGTGCTTGTAATCTCATTCATTTGTCCTATGTCAGCCTTGTCTGCAAAGCCTTGTCTGCAAATTTTCACATAAGCCTACTGCAAAGTTGGTGTTTAGTGTTAACAATTTTCACCCTATTAATGAGGTTTTAATGGTCACTGACAACCACATAGGCCGATTGTTTTAGACATAGTAATAGGAACTAGGAAGGATTGAAGAAAGATATGGTCTGTTTCTGAATATATTTGTAGCTCTAAAACTTTAAAGTTGTCCTAATTATATGTTTTTATTTGTCTGATTTGCTTGCAGTGATAGGAAAAAATGGCTAAAAATGTCCATCCTAAGCACTGCTGGGAGTGGAAAGTTCAGCAGTGACCGGACAATTGCTCAATATGCCAAGGAAATTTGGAACATAGAAGAGTGCCGCGTGCCATAATTTCTGCTGGATTGTATCTTGTACTCAAGTTACTGCATAGCACAAACAGAATGATAAGTAAAAAGAAGTAAAAAATTAAAAATAAAAATTTTACTGAAAAGAGAAAGTGAAGGAGATTGATAGGATCTAGGACTGCTGTTAGTAATAGTTAGGACTGCTGTTAGTAATATTCAGTAGCTGTTAGTCATATTCTGTTAAATAGTCAGTTAGGGCAAAGAGGAGGCTTGTAAGCTGAGAGTTTTTGGGAGGCTGAGTGTCCTCGAATTCACAAAACGTTGTAACTGTGAATAGCATTCAATAAAGATTCAGTTTCTTTCCATTCTTTCTTCTCTTTCTGCCTGGTCCTGTGCCTATCAGAGATTTTAGCTTTCTATAATATTTAGCTTGTCATATTAAGATTTCAGCTGTATTCTTACATTAATTGCTCTCTCAAGCATCTGCTTCTGACAGATAGAGCTTTCTATATGCAAATAAATCTATAGTTTCATATTCTGTTTTTTTAATTAATGTCAATTTACTTAGCCTTCCAAATTTGAGTATTTTTTTCATCTTTATAATGAACTAATGTGGTCCATATTCTTGTTCAGTCAAATAAAATCCTGTTCTAGAAAGTTTAAATGTAGTAATTATTGACATGCGTAAATTACCTTATCTTTTTTTAAAATAAAAAAATTCAACCATTCTCTTTTAAAAGATAAAATGTGTAATATTTTAGTTTATATAATCAGAATTTCTTAGTGGCAAAGAGAAATTATAAATGAGTTTTCCATAACTTTTTCTTCTCAATGCAGCTTTCAACTTCATTGCCAGTTAATTTTAAATAACTTGCTGATTTCAAGACTTTAGAAAATTTTGAATACTCCAATTTGCTTCATAACAATTTTAAATTAGTTGTTGATGGACACTAGGGAGTTGGACAAACGGAGAGAAAAACAGAGACATGTTTTTATTACGATGAATTAAAATGTTCCATACATACATAAACTCTCAAGTCTCAAGCAAAATTAACATAACTTTTACATGAAAAAGAAGCAGTGAAATTTAGTTATCCTTTAGAAAGTAAAAATGCAATTTACCTACCCTATTGATATCAGTCTAACGAATTCACTAACTTGATCCATTAAATTATCTTGTGACATGCTCTAGCAAATATAAAGAAAAATGTTGACATGTATTTAGAAGAAGCTGATTAAAGAATCAAAAGTGAAATTGTATAAAAAATGTACAATTTTAAAATAAAACTTTATTAATTTCTTAATCAATATTCTTAAGACATTATTAACTATTAAGGATGGACAATTCACTTGTTTGAAGTATTGTCGTGTACGACACTTATCTGACATGTATAAAACACTTCCCATTGTATAAGTAAAAGAAAATAGTTGGTACGGACACTTGAGCTAACACCTCAAACACTTGAATAGGGAATCTGCAATTAACTCCTTTGCAATACTAGACAGATTCAGTAGGGGAGACAAAGATTCAAGGGCGTGAGAGTTCTTGAATGTAAGGGACAAGATTACAAGAACAAGGGGTTCTCTGTTGTATCTCATTTCAATTCTGTTTTCATAATCAAGCTACTATTTCTCGTGGATGTAGGCTATATTGGCTAAACCACATAATTGCTTTGTGTTCTTGCTTTTGGGTTTTACATTTTTTAATTGCTGTTCTTGGTTTCTTGGCTTTGGTTTAGTTTTTTGTTTTCTTGGTAGTTTCTGTATCTTTCTTCTTGATTGGGTGACATAGAACCAACATCTCTAAATGTAGATTTCGTTTGTTACTTGGATCGTTGTTTTCCTCATCATGGGCATAAATATATACTATTTTTTACTGGCTTTGTCAATAATTGTGGTTAACGCGTTTATCGTTATATTGAGATTTTCAGGTTTAGAACTATATATAGTAGGCATTGCGTATCTAGTAATCACAAAAAAGGACCACACATTTTATTACTTGGGAATATCAGCAAGTGACAGACATAGTAAGGATTCAACTGCCTCAAAAAAGGAGTTTGGCAGAAATTGATTGAGAAATGTCTCAGTAAAGTAAATTAGCTAGATATACCAAAGTTTTTATCAAGGATAATGATATATATATAAAAATAAGATCACACTTTATGTTAAATTCTACAAATCTAATATATTTAAAAGAGAATATTGCTTTGTGCAAATTAAGTACTACAAAATACATCATCTCACTCACATAAATGTGTATTCGTGCATGCGTGTTCGTAGTGTTATTCATTTTTTTAATGTTTATAGTTTGCATTTGCGTGCAATACATGTAGTGAGCGTGTGTGATATTCATTTTATTTTCAGAAAAGTTGGTTGTGTATATACAAGTTTGTTATTCATTTTTTAATATCTAGTGTGAGATTTATTTTTTAATCTTTAGTAAAATTAGATGTGTGTGTTATTTATTTTTTAATCTTTTAAAATAATTAGTTGTGCATGTATGTTATTCATTTTTAATGTGTAGGTGATGCTTGTCGTGTTTGTACCTGTTTGATTCATTTCTTAATTTTTTAAAAAGTTAGTTGTACATGTATATGTTATTTGTTTTAATCTTGCTTTTTACACAGAAGCGACTCACTTATGGATTGTCATGTGCAAACATGGACTTTATACCCATATGTCAATAAGCACCGCAGTAAATACATATTGTTATTTTGACAATGAGAATCGTTATCGTAAAAAAAACTTCAAAAATTAGTTTAAGAAGGTGAATATATCTTACTTAAAAGATATTACTTCGTTTTTATTTTGGGATTATTTTGAGGAAAAAAAACACTGAATACATACGAATATGCAAGTATCTTTCTTGGGTGGGTGTAGCTTTCCAGTGTGATGTCATATTTTCGACATTAACTATTGTAGAGTTTGTGCTTCATAAAGGAAAATGTCAGATCATTAATTAGATAAATGTGTTTCATGAGTAGCAAAACAATTTAAGAAAAAAATTAGTTGGACACTTAAAATTTTAATTGACACATAATAAAAAGAGATAAAAATAATAATAAATATAATTGGTGATATAATATGATAGGAATACATACATTAAAGCAAATCCTCTCAAGACCCTTGGATCTATTTTAAACATATGGAGATTAAAAGTTACAAAGTTATGCCTTGTGACTGTAAGTAGCTCTCTCAAACCTCATTTAGGATCAATATAATATTTAAATACTTAATAAAAAAAATCTTACTAAAATCATATTAATAATAAAAATCTAATTTTAATTTTTTAATTATTTCAACCATCTTATTGACCTTTATTCATAAATTAATAGGAATTTAATTAAATTATACTAACAATACGTAGATTTTTTGTCATTCAATTTATGCATGGTAGGAAGTTAACATACCCATAGAAGTCATTTCGCAGGAAGGTTTTAATCCTTCCTTATGCATGGTAGGAAGGTTCTTGAGAGATAGACATGTCCATATGTGCGTTCATAATAAAGGAAAAGATGTCATATATATGGAGGCCTTTGCAAGGAATCTCTATTTCTGATATAAGCCAGATACTTGCCTTTTCTAGTTCTACCATCATGTTGATATTCAGAAAGTTATGAAGGGAGACCTATGGAGTTTTGACAAGCAATTGCTCATCCTAGGAGTCATCAAAAATGGCAAAAATTCAGCAATTGTGTCGTTATTTGACGTTTCATTTTGGATACAAATTCACTGACTTCCTATGGGATACCGGATACATGTCTCAAGGTGTGAGTCAAAATATTGGCAAGAATTTTTGAGAAATTCTTAACTCAAATTATTGGCGTCCTTATATGAGAATCCATGTGTTACTTGATGTTCTAAAGCCTTTGAAGAAGACATCAAGAATAAGGAAGCCAGGAAGAGAAGCAACAAAAGTTCAACTTAAGTATGAGAAGTTATGTCCTTTTTTTTATATTTGAGGTCTAATGGGGCACTTGGATGATAGTTGTAGGATCTTGCTTAGTCTTCAGGAGGATGATGGAACAAGTTGAGCCGATCGAGGAACTCCTTGACAACAAGTTCTTCTTGATACCTTCGGCCGAACAACAATGGCAGTCTAGAAATTGAAGCAAAATGTTTTGAAACTATTGGAGAAGGGAAGAATCAGAGCAATCAATGCGTGGGGGACAACGACATTAATGCTTGCAATCATGAGCAAGAGAAATGGACAAAGTTATTAACCTCTTTATTCAACAACCGAAAAACTGATTTTCAGCTAATTAAATCAACAATCATTGGGAGTCAATGCTAGTAATAATGACACAATGAATGTTGATTTGGAGTATGTCCCTGAAAAAATCGTTGGAGAGAAAAAATGGAGAATTCAAACTGACCAATCATCGTCATTAAACACCAACCCTAGCCACATTTCTCAACCCTTCCATGACGTTAGCCCTACTCCATCTAACCTTCCAATCCCTAATGAGGCCAACCAACCCACATCAATCTTCCACATAACATAAACCCTTTCCCAACCACTACAAACATTCTGAAACTCGTAGCCAGTCAACAACCAAATGCATAAACTATTCCTTTCCACTCTAGTATAACGAACCAAACACAACCCAACCTAAATTTCAAACATCTTCCTTCCCAAATGTCCAACCTTTTTTGTTGCCAGGCCCTGAAAAAGAGGCCTACCAAGGTCAATGAGTTTTATTAGTTGGAATAGTCGAGGCTTGGGCAACCCGAGTGTAATTCCTACCTTGAGGGACCTTATTTGTGCTTATCATCCAGATGTTGTTTTTTTCGTGTGAAACTCTCGTGTACTCCCAACGAATAGAAGAGATAAGAGTGCAACTTGGTTATGATAGTTGTTTCTCTGTTGGTGTCAATGGCAAAAGCTAGGGATTAGCTCTTTTCTAGAAACACCTTTCACTTGTTATCTAATTAACTTCTCCTCAAACTTCATCAATGCTGAAATTCAATCACTTGTTTGGCAATCAATAGGTTATTATGCTTCTTTGAAAGCAACAGAAGAAAGGGACTCATGAAACCTTTTTCATTCTATTGCCTCATCTTCCCTTTACTTTTGGTGCATTTTTAGAGATTTAATATTTTCTTAGAGGTGGCAAATGGATGGATCGAATCAATATTAATCCATATATATCCTAATGGATCTGATCAAAATAATTTATTTTGATCCATTTGATAAAAAAAATTCATCTAATCCATCCATTAACACTTTTTCATGGATGAATATTCATCTAATTCATACAAAAAAATATAATTCAAAACTTAATTATGTTTAGTTTAAAAGTAATATATTTTAAACAATTCACATTAATTTTTAAAATAATAAATAGCCCCCAATAGATGTTGGTTGAGGTTGTTTTCGGCTTATCACAATTGAGACTATTTTTTAACAAGCATAGACTAATACTATTTTTTGTCCAATGTTAATGGATGATTTATTGACAAATATGAGCTTAAATATGAAGTATATATGCATGTAGTCATGTTTCCTATCAAATTCCTCATTGTATTTCTTCTCTCATCATAAATGAAATACCTTAAATGTCTCTCATCATAAATGAAATACCTTAAATGTGTTTTTCTACAATAGAAAAAACTTTGTATAAAATGGGTCTTTGTATTAGACATGAATGGAGACATTTCGTAATTGCCGAAACTACTATCATGTTTGGGGTCCTAGAACCAGTAGAGGCATAGGCTTGGAGTTTACTACTTGCATTGTCGTGGATAAAAGAACAACTTATCATGTTGATATAGAGATGGATGCAAAAGGATTACATAATAAGTGAAATGGAGATTCAACTTTTCAAATTGTAATAACTAGTTGTAAATCTCTTCTTTCTAGTTTTCCAAACTTAGTGGTGAGTTTTGTAAGAGGTCAAGCCAATCATGTTGCTCACAGCTTAGCTAGTGTTAAGTTTATATGCTTTTAGTCATATCTTCTATCAGGTTCCTCAATTGTATTTAACTATTTATTCTCTCATAATAAATGAAATACCTTAAATGTCTTTTTATATATATGAAAAAATACTTTGTATAAAATTGATCTTTGTATTAAGATGAATGCGGACCTTTCGTAATTGCCAAAACTACCGCCATGTTTGAAGTCCCAGAATCAGCAAAAGCAAAGACTTGGAGTTTACTACATGCGTTGTTGTGGATAAAAGAGCAAAACTTGATACTTTGTTGATATAAAGATGGATGCAAAAGGAATCGCACAATAAGTCAAATGGATATTCAGTTTTTCAAATCCAAATAAATAATTGGAGATCACTTCTTTCTAGTTTCCCAAACTCAATAATGAGTTTTGTACGACATCAAGATAATCATGTCACTTCCAGCTTAGTTAGTGTGTCAAAATTTATATGCTTGTAATCATGTTTTCTATCAAGTTCTTCATTGTATTTTTTCTCTCCCCAAAATATCTTAAATGTCTTTTTCTATTAGAGAAAAAAAATTGTACAAAATTCTACCACGTTAGATACAACTACCATTTCTTTTCTCTTTTTAAACGGTTACCATTTGTTATCTAATATAATTGCTAATTTATTATTATAACATTGTACAAAATTAAACTAAATAATGAAAAAATATTTAACCATAAATAACTAATTTATAATATAAAAGATAACAGAGATTTTTTTTACTAAGAAAATTATATTTTTCACTTTTAATTTAAAATATTTTAAGGACAAGAATCTGGTTTAAAATAACCAAAATTAATTGTATCTTTTCAAAAACAAAATTACATGGCCCAAAGCGCACAGTATAGATAAAGCAGCTGATTGACTATCACCGTCTAGAACAGAGCATGTATACAGCGCAATCGGGCACCACATCCTCTAAATATCAGAAAGACAACACAAAAAATACAAAGTCTAAAAGAAGCAATGGCAAAATAAAAATGGAACCACACCAAGGGAAAGTACGAAATTAGATAATCTATATTGACAGTAACATAATTTCAATCCCATACTACATGAAATAAGATCAGGTGGTTTTTAGACAAGACCTGAACGGAACCAAACGAAAACTCCATCTAGAACTGCATACATATACCACAATAATATATTATCCACTATAAGCCTAAGATGTTAAGCCATGTAGGACCAACAAATTTCAAGTTGAAGGAGAGGTAGACCTTGGAGTATTTGACCTCGATACTGATCTTGAACTTGCACTCACACTCGGGCTTCTCAAGTAGCGTTTCTCATATTTGCCACTCCTCTTAGAGCTTCTTGAATGGCTCCTCTTTGAAACAGGAGTTGCATTCCGTGAGTAGCTCCTCTTTGAAACAGGAGTGGCACTCCGTGAGTAGCTCCTCCTTGACCTCCTCCTTGGCATGGGTGAGGCACTTCGAGAAATAGACCGGTAACGGTGCCTTCCATAATAGCGATCATCAGGCGAGGCACTTCGTGAAACAGATCTGTAACGGTGCCTTCTGTAGGAGCGCGCATCCGGCGAGTCATATCGTGTGTCATAGGGAGAGTATGATCTGTCACGCATGCTGACAGGTGACATGCTATACGGAGAGGGAGATCGAGAATATGACCTGTGTCGATCATATCGAGAATAGGACCTGTACCGGCTATAGTATGGAGAGTAATGCCTCCACCTGGAGTGATATGGAGAGTAAGACCTCCTCCTCTGATAGTCAGGAGAGTAAGAACGACTCCTACTTCGGTCTGAACAATAGGGAGAGCGACTGTAGCTTCTTCTGAAGGGAGAATAGCTAGGAGAGCGACGAGGAGAGTAACTTGGAGAGTGACGTCGAACTGTATGTAATGGAATACATAATACGGATTAGCAAGGTACACAAATAATAATAATAATGTTACACAATCATAACATAAAAATAAATAAATCTTAAGAAAGAACTAGGAAAACACACCACGAACAGTTCTCAGCCCTAGATACCTCCCTGGCGTTGGGGTTCGACCACGTCGTCTTTTAGCCTGTAATAGATACAAATAAGAGCATGAATAGAGGGTATTGCCATGAACAGGGTAAGCAATAATAGCATCAATATAAAGTCAAAATGCTACATGATTATTCCACAAAAAAAAAAAAAAAAAAAACTGAACACTGCAATTGTGTGAGGAGAATCTTAAAACCCACAAATTCATAATGCACAAAATAATAAGTTATAAACGCAATAAAAAAGAGAGTAATGCAGGGCATACAACCCCAATGATCTGATACTTGGTGGTGTATTTGATTTGTTTGTTTAGTTGTGATTTGAGAGTTTGATGAAGAGCTGCTTCACACAGCTAACCTGCTGCCACAGAAACTTCAAATGGAAACAAGCACAAAACTTTCAAAACTCAAGGAATTAAGAAGAAATCACCCATATAATTTCCATGCATTGGAGTTGAATAAAAAAATCATAGCTAATAAAAGTCCAGGCCCCACAAAATAGGGCATTGCTAGATAAGTATTATACCTTCTCCACCGTGATGATACGCCCTTCAAGTACAGAGCGATTCAGATACTTTACACATCGTTCAGCCTCCTTAAGAGTCTCCATTGTCACAAAGCCAAACCCACGGGATTCCCTTGTCCAAGGATCAACTACCAGGTGGACATCTATCACCTAAGAGCAACTCAAATGTAAGAAACAGTATACAGACAGCACATTTACATCTCCATGGAATAATAAGCTATTTTCAACTATTAAATTAGAACTTCCAACAACAATATAATGGATTGAAGAGCTTACTTTTCCTTCAGCTGCAAAATGTTTCTCCAGTTCTCTCTTGGTAATCCTAGGAGACAATCCTGTAACATACAAATTGTTTCCTGGATTTTCTGCGTCTCTTGATAAACTCCTAAATTACCAGAAGAAAACAAATTAAGCATGAATACATAATCAGATAATCAGATAATGAACATGCAAAGGCTCCCATAGTTACTGTTAGAATCACACAATTCACAATGGGATTCAAAATGATGCAGCAAGTTCTTGATCATATTGGAAGAAATCATAAATGGCTTTGAATCATAGTATCATACCGTACAAGCATGAATCACTATGATTCCATATCACCTATATGAGTCACATGATTCAAAAATTCATTGTTTTTCACCTTATTTACTTTTCTTTCAACAATTTTCATCAATGAAACTGAAGTCCAATAAGAATATACTGTTAGATGAAAAGCAACTGAATGAAGGAAAACTACTAGTTGAACCTTACTTGATTATTCCATCGCTCTGTTTTACTTTTTTTTAAAAAGGGACTTTTCACACTCACTCTCTTTTTGAGACTTATCTATGGCTTAATTGTTTTCTGAATTCCTAATTTAAAAGTTAAAACTATAATAGATTGAACACCATACATCATGGTAAATGTTTGGCTGTTTTTCATCGCATAATCTTATAATTCTTCTATAATGAGAAATTTTTTACAATCATTTACAGATGGGGAGAAAATTCCTACCTTGAACGGCTTCTGGATCTTGACCTTGAGAGAGACCTGGACACAGACCTACTGTATCGCTTGTATGGAGAAGGAGAAGGAGAAGGAGAATACCTATGAAATGGAAAATGGAAATACCTATAAGCAAAAAACCACATCCCAATTAAAACAGAATAGCAAAAACTAAACACTGAGCGAGCGTCTCACCTTGATCTCCTTGAATACGACATCTGCAACAAATCAGCGAGCAACCAAAAATAAATAAATAACAATAATAAAAAATCAGTAATCGTATAAGACAATAGTCAATTCACATAAAATAAAATACCAAACATTAAACAAAATCCAAATAAGAAGGTATATTTTTATAGTTTGAAAAATCACAATTTGACCCCACCAACACAAATTACCAATATTCACCACGTACGTCCAAAAAATATGAAAAAACAAAGTCAAAATCAAAATCAAACTATAAAAACAAATCAAAATCAAAATCAAAGTCCAACACGATTTCTGTTCCATCGAACATCAGAAAACACACACAATTCCTAAATCCCTCCACAAGTCAAAATTAAACTTTAAAAATAAATCAAAATTAGCTCCAAAAACTCTCCGATGATGCAACCTAAATTTATAAATTTAAAAAAAAGAAGAAGAAATTGAGGCTTCTGGAAATATAGACAACAATTGAACCATTAATTTTTCAAAGCTCCGTGAGAAGAAGTCCAATTCTCGACGCAAATCTCACAAAACAATGAAAAAAAAGATGCAATCAGCGAAATCGTTCTATTCAGATCGATGAGAGGATGAGATTTGAGCTTACCGTAACCAACAGATGAACGACGACAAGTACTCGCTTTAACGAAAGAAAGAGAGGAATCAGTACGACTTTCTCGGTGAATGACACGATGACAATTTGCGTTTCAGGAAAAACGAGCGTGTCGAGGGGAAAGAGGTTTATATATAGGGAGAAGCGTGAGGTTGTAATTCTTTGGAGGCTTCTGGAGAATCGGACACCAAACCAGAATTAAAAGCGCTTGAATTCTTTGTGGGCCGTGGGCCGTTATCTTCTGTTCTGAAATTGGAGGATATTATTGACAGCACCTCCTATTGTTAACTGCACCCCAAGCCCCTAGGGATCTATGGCCAATTTTCTTTCTTCTTCCTTTATAATTGTTTATATGTTTAACTTCTAATAAATAATAATTTAAAAAAATATATTTTTACAATAAAATTAAAACTATTTTTAATTTTAAATCATAATAATTTTAACTGTTATTGTAATAATAATAAACACACAACTAATTTTCTACAATTTTACATTAATTATAGCCTTAATCATTGCATTAATAACAATAAACATAATTAGTTTTATAAAATTTTACACATACACTCTAGATTCGTCCATGCCCCCAAACTTTTAAAAACAAATGTAAAATATCTAATTTACCCTTCCCTCGGTTAGTCACACCTTATCCCCGCCCTTTCTTTTCTTCACATCCTTCTTTTCTTATTTTGTGTACACACAACTCTTGCATTCAAGCTCATTCTCTTCTATTTCATCCCCTCAACTTAACACTGTGTTTGGTATGAGAAAAAGAGAGTGGAAAGAAAGTAAAAAAATTTAAAATTTGAATTCAAAGAAAAATAGAAGGAAAGAAAATTTTTAAATTTTTATTTTTATAAGTCAATTTTCTTTCCTTTTTTTATTTCCTCTTAATCCAAACAAAAATAAAATTATCGTATTTTTCTTTTCCTCTATTTTACTACCCTAAATGTCTATTTGTCTTGTTCACTTCATCACCACAACTTCGTGTTGGTTATATTCATCGTTGTTCTTCCCGTCATCACATGTCACACCCTCAATTGCATTTAATGTTGTAACGTTCTTCGCGTCATCACATCACATGTCAATTTGTCTAGCAAAAAACATGTTTTGTTGTATTATAAGTATAGCGGAAACAATTTCATATTATTTGTTACTAAATAACAAAATTGAAACGTGTTTATATTTATAAAAAGGAAACAAATTTTCGTTTTCGTATTTGATGAATAAGCAAAAGAAAACTTGTTTCCATTTTGTTATTCAACAAATATCAAAATGGAACCTATTTCCATTCTTTTGTTTAAAATTATGGATGGAGTTGGCATACATTATTTCCATTAAATAATATAAACTTAACCAACAAGTCATTGTATGTTCTAGGTGATGCTTAAAAAAATGTATTTGAGAGTAGAAATTTCACAAAACTTGATTAGTCAATGAATAATCCACACTAATATGATAGATGAAAAAAAAATCAACTTCATTTTTTATATACTAAATTAAGTGTTTACTTTTTCTCGTGGTGAGGAGTGTATTAAAATATTTAAAAACGCTTAGGAGTATTCTTATCCATAAAACAGGTCATTTATTAATACCTAATTTTAACAAAAGAAATACGTTTTAAAACCATCCAGGGCTTAAAAATACATTATTTTTTTTTATAAATTTTAAGGAATAAAAAAATAGTTTCATAAAAATCACATATTACAAAATTAAAAAATAGAATTAGAAATATATTAAATAAATAATTGTCAAAAACGAAAAAAAAAATTATATTTTCTCAAATGATCAAAATTAAAAACTCCAGTAGTCCCCCCCCCCCCCCCCCCCCCCCCCCCCCCCCACCCCAACCCCAA